>CAKNWT010292501.1:0-10665 GCA_932066315.1 Andricus coriarius | reverse complement strand
GTTCCCTCAAGCAAGTGTTTAATAGAATTACACATTTCATACAATAGCAACACATATATTACATTTTTGTACCACAAATATAAGTAACTTGTATTTACCATATTTCAGTAAGTGCATTTCCTACTCTTTATCATTGAAGTACACGTATTATATTATAAATATACTCGTAATTTTTCAACCAACGATCATATGGTTAAATCAACATTATTATTTCTATCAGTGTAGGTTTTTAAAAATTAATTAATTAATTTTCTTCTTGCAATACTAATTCGAGTACATAATGCTCATACAAGGTCAGAGCCAAATGTTGGATGCATACGCATTGAAGGTTTTTAATTGACTCATAAACATGATAACATTGTAAATGTAAACATCACCTAAAATTAAATAAAAAACTTTAGGACAATCATCCTAACACCTAACCTCGCACCTAACACTCTTTTGCCTTTAACCACTTTAAAAATACAATACAACATTTGAATTTATTAAACAATACTATGATTTGTTTAATAAAAAACTAAGATATGTGTACCTGGATAATCTATCTCGATCTTCCAGCACTTGACTCTTCTCCGGACCCAACTTTTGTGTTTACGAATTACGATTGGCATTCGGCTGTCATTGCGTATCACACTGTTTTTGTGTCTAGGCTGTAGTGGACTTACGACCGAACAAAAAATGCCAGCAGGCTGTTTTTGCACCTAACCCCTCAATTCTTCTTGGGTGATTTTTTTCTTTATGAACACTTCTAAAATGTTGAAGAATCCTTCAAACTTTTATGTCCATGAAACTAAAATGCTTAGTAGGCACTTGGTGAAATTTCACCTTCATATAAGCTTTTCTTGTAAATTCTCGTAAAAAACGAGTGAAAAAGAAGGGTTGGAACATCTCTTAAACCTTAAGGTCGGCGTTTTCAATTTTATAATTGAATCAACCATATTTATCCTTGTTTTGGCCACAAATGTCCTTGAAACAGTACCAATGATATTGGGCAAATTTTTAAAATAGGGATTTGCAGCATCTATGTCAACATATATTTTATTTAGTATATTATTATTGATGAATCAAATTTTTAAATCCTTAAATCAAAGATATTATGCAGCTGAATGGGTGCGCCCATTACTTACGTTAGACTTTTTTGTGGGCGGCGGGGGTCTGAAAAATCTTAACAAATTCGTATTTGGGGGAGGGGAGTCAAAAGAATTTCTTATGTAAGCTTCCTCTTTCTAATTAATTTTTTGAAATATGCTAATTGACCCGTTTTGCATGTTAAAATTACTTTTTATACTATCATATATACATTATATGATGACAATGAACACTGGGTTTAAGTGCGGTTTCGGACATGGCTTGCAGTTGCCTTCAACATAAATCCAGGGAATCCAAGCGCAAACATTCAGGGCCGTGAGAACCATTTCCAATTGGAATATGTGCGCGTGAGCACACGCGCACTGCCCCTTTTGTCGCTACGCTGCTTTTTGTCACGCATGACTGAGCACCGCCTCTGTTTCGGTCCCTCGGTCCGCGCATCATCGAAATGCCCAGGACTGAAATTCTAGGAATACCATAAACTCAGGTTACTCAGATCTACAGTGCAGAGTATTTTTTTATTTCTTTTTTATTGTATAATATTTCATATTATACACGTCCAATAAATATAGAGTCAAGAAGTTAACAATTTCGTAAATGTGGTGGACATCTACGTTGATATCTCGTGGAATCAATGGAAATCTTTGTAACAGTTTGAAATTCAGTGAATTCGTTTGATAAGTTTGGAAACCTCTTGAAATTTTTTAAGCCATTTTTGCATTCCTTGAAATCTTTTGAAATTCCGTTAAATCTGTTGAAAACTGACGAAATCCTCTAAGATCCGTAGATATACTTTGGAATTTTTCGAAACCTCTTAAAATCCTTTGAAATCCCGTGAAATCATCGAAACTGCTTTGAATCTCTTAAAATCCGTTATAATCCTCTAAAGCCGAGAGGGGCTAATAACTCCTGAAGTTAGGTGTACACCTTCGCTGAAGTCACTTAAATTCACATGAAGTCACTGAAATCACTTGAATTCAGTGTACACTCCATCGGTCGAGTTGTGAAACCCTCGGAAATTCGTAAAAATACTTTGGTATCTCTTGAAGTCGTTTAAAATCTCGTGACTTCTTTGGAAATATTTCAAAATCTCTTGAAATCCATTAAAAACGATTTGATATGATGCTCACTTTATAGGGGGAAAGTACTCCCCCTCCAGTGATAACGATAAAAAGAACATGTTTACTGATTTGAATACGAAGTACATTAGTTCTAGTCTGAAGCTCTCCATGCGAGTATAAATAATGCACATCATACAATTAAATCTAAGTATTTGCCGCACTGTGTTTTAAATTTGTACAATCGACAACATAGCCCATAATTTAAAATTTAGCTTTGGCTTATTTTTTAGGAGTATGAAGAAAAACTTAGCGTAAAGTCGTTAAATCAAACATAAAGTCTATTCAAAACGAGACGAGTGTATCCGCAATTACATCGGAAGACTTTTACTTAAAATTAACTTACAATAGTTAAAGTAGAACAATCTCGGTCGATTATTTTGCTGAAAGTTTAAATTAAACATCTTTTTCAAGAAAAAAGAAACTAAACATTAAATCTGACTTCTTTTTTTCTCGCATAAGTTTTAAGAACAGGGCGAGAAACTGACGGGCCATTGTTTAAAGGGATGTTGCAAACATCCTCGCGCAAAAAGTAAGCAGGTTTCAGGTGCTCAATTGAAACTTGACTCGGTGCACCGTTAACATCGATCTCATATACTCTATCCGAAGTACGATTAATAACCCTGTGGGGACCGGTGTACGGGCGTTCCAAGGACTTCTTAACAGCCTTGATGCACATAAGTACATGAGTGCACGAATTTAGGTCTTTATGAAAGAAGACTTTCTTTTTATACTTATGCTCAGCCGGAACCGGCTTAACTTCCCACATGTGCTCTCGAAATTCCTCTAGGAACGCGTGCGGGTCAGGTGAAAAATCTTCCGGTAAGATGAACTCGCCCGGGATCCGCAAAGTCGTACCAAAAACATATTCGGCAGGGGAAGCACCCGTATCAAGAACGTTAGATCGTAAACCGAGCATCACCGTAGATAAAGTACGGGTCCAATTAACATTAGAATGGCACGTTATTGCCGCCTTAAGGCTTCGATGCCAACGTTCAATCATTCCATTTGAAGAAGGATGGTACGCTGTTGTATGGATTCGATGACATCCAATGAGCTGTAATAAAGCCTTAAATAATTGTGACTCAAATTGAGCACCCTGATCAGTGGTCAATGTCCCTGGAGCACCATACCGAGATACCCAGTTATTAACAAATCCCCTAGCAACGGTCAAGGCCTCTATGTCTTTGAGAGGCACTGCCTCCGGCCAGCGTGAAAAGCGGGCAATTAGCATCAAGCAGTACCTATAACCATCACTCGTTGGCAATGGACCAACTATGTCCATGTGCACATGCCGAAACCTTTCCTCAGGGGCTACAAAGTCGGCAGGAGCAAGATCGTTGTATCTTGATATCTTTAAATGTTGACAATCAAGACAAGCTTTGCACCATGCTTTAATATCTTGATGCATCGAAGGCCACACATAACGCTTACGAATTAATCTGTCTGAAGCCTTTGCACCAGGATGAGCCTTGTTATGAAAAAGCTTAAAGAGGCGTTCACGCAGAGAAACAGGAACAAATGACCGAAGAGTCGCACCAGAAAGATCGCAATAAACAGTTGTATGGTCTGGGCCCCAATACACCTTGGTCAATTCAAGGGAAAGATTAGGATTCGACAAAACGTGTTTCAATTCTTCGTCGTCCTTCTGAGCCTCCGCCAAGTCAATCAAGCTCCATTCGGTTGGCAGTACAATGGACTCGACCCGCGACAGAGAGTCTGCAACCACGTTTTCGGAACCCGGTTGATACTCCATCTTGGTTGTATATTGCGAAATATACGACAACTGACGTTGTTGGCGAGGGGCAGCTTTCTCAAAACGCTGTAAAAACGCAAAGGAGAACGGTTTGTAGTCGGTCAGTATTTTAAAATTGTGACCTTCCAGAAAGTGTTGGAAATATCGAACCGCTTCGTATACAGCAGTAAGTTCGCGGTCATAGGTACTATAAGAGCGCTGAAACGGAGTAAATTTTCTGGAGAAAAAAGCTAAAGGTCTCCAAGGACCAGATATATATTGCTCCAGGGAAGCCCCCATGCCCGAATGCGAGGCGTCTGTGACAAGCCGAGTCTCAGCCTTAACAGAAGGATGAGTAAGAAGAGTGGCATTGGCTAAATCATTCTTGATTTTATCGAATGAATCTTCCGCTTCAGGAGTCCAAACGATTACGCGTTTATCGTTTTTCCGAGTGTCATGCAAAAACTGATTAAGAGGAGCCTGAGGTTCTGTTGCATGCGGTAAGTTTCGCCGGTAAAAGTTGGCTAGCCCCAGAAGCCTGCGTAATTCAAAAATCGTGCGAGGCTTAGGAAACTTCAAAATGGCCTGAACTTTGTCTCAAGCAAACACGAAATCTAGGTCACCGATGGCTTGAAAAGTATAACGCTGGAAAGTTTGTCTGATTATAGGCTTTACGCAAGTCTAATTTGGAAAATATTTTCATTCCATGTAAATTTGATGCCACATCATGAAGGTGAGGTACCGGATATTCATCCGGCACGGTCAATGCATTAAGACAGCGATAATCACCGCAGATTCGCCAACTGCCATCTTTTTTAGGAACCCTATGGATTGGGGAGGCCCACGGGCTACTTGACGGCCTACAAATACCCAAATCCAACATCTCTTGAAATTCCTTTTTAGCGATGGCCAGCTTCTCAGGTGACAAGCGTCTAGCACGATCTGCGACGGGTGGACCATTCGTAAAAATACGATGTTCGACACCCTGAGCCTGAGGCGTGAAACCCTGTTCAACGTTAATTATCTCCGGGAAATCCGACAAAATATCAGAAAATACTGAAGATCGGTCAATCGAGCTGATACCAAATACGGTAGTGTTCTTTAAAAAACCAGCTATACTAAGGCCTGTCGAAGTATCCATCAAGCGAGACTCGTGCAAAATTGGAACAAGCTGAAAATGAGCGAGAAAGTCAGCACCTAAAATAGGGTTAGGCACAGCGGCAACGCAGAAGTTCCAAGAGAATTGCCGACGAAGTCTTAAATCAAGAGTTACGCGTTTTTCGCCGAAAGTCGCGACCGGTGAATTGTCAGCTGTAAATAGAACTGTGTCGGTTGGTTGAGCCTTCGCCCTTTTATTGGCAGGTAGAATAGAAACATTGGAACCAGTATCCACTAGAAATACCAACCCGGAATCACGGTCTCGAACATGGAGGCGTCTAGAAGTAGTACTGCCTGTGGCGGTCACCTCCGTACGTACAGGCTTAATTCGTTTTCCTTCTGGGGAGGATTAGGTTTCCAATCGCAAGGCTGATTACACTTATGAGCCTTCTTCCTATAGCGGGAGTGATAATAGCACAATCGTCTCGAATTCCTACTCGGAGAACGCGCACGATTTTCCTGAGGAGGCCTCGAGCGGGACGGAGCACGAGATCGACTCGACGCGGCCTCAAGCTTGTCTAGTCTTTGTATAATCTGACGCAGCATAGGCTCAAGAGAATCAGATGTAGGGGCAGTTCTCGCAGCCGCCGCAGACTGTTGCTTCTCTGATGGCTTAACCGAAGCTTCAGAAACCTGAAAAGTATTAGGTTGATACGTCTTAACAATTTTGTCAGCCATTTGAGCCAAAGCTTGTAAATCCTCGATATTCCCGACGGACAAAATGGCTCTAACATGAGCAGGCAGTTGCTCGAGAAGGTCGGATCTAAGAACAGTGGCACTGCACCCAAACTCGTTTAAATTTCTTAGTTGAGTAAGGATAAACGATGGTTTCCCGGAAGTCAGAACTTCTCCCTTGAGACGTTGGCGTGGACGGGTGTCAGCGGAAACCGCATAAGAAGATATAATTCTATCTTTAATCTGCGTATAAAGGCTCTAAGGCCGAGGACGGATAGATATAATATCTTTGATACAGGCCAGAACGTCAGGATTGAGAGCCTCTTATCACGGTATCAGCTTGGGTTAATTCTGTAGTAATTCGCGCCGCGTTAAATAAAGACTCGACTTAAAGGAACCAAAGATTAGGATCATTTGGCAAAAATCGCGGAATACGCGGATATCGGTAAGCATCGACATGATTTGCCAGACCCCCAGCGAGATCTTCCGCACGCTCACTTCTCTCAACATTTTCCTCCCCGTTAGACATAATGACAAATTTAAATGCGAGGTAGAACGCGTAAAATAATGCGCCGTAGGGTAAACGATCTAAAATCATTAAATTTCACTATAAAAGAGATCTTTGAAACAGACGTACACCAAGAGGCTATGCCCAAGTAATAAAATTTACATTGTAATACTAAAAAGGAACCATAGAACCCCTGACCACAGACTTATTAACAACTAGCATCTCAAAACGATCTTAAAAGAAATGATTATAATTTCTCGTGACATAATCACTTTATGTAGAAAACGAGATGCAATAACTATTTAGCACTCGTGACATCGCAGTATTAACTTTCAGAAAAATCGCAAATTTCGAACTAAATTTGTCCTTAATATTCGCGATCACTACGCTAACAAAGTTAAAAAAAGGATCATTAGGTAACACACGTATTAAAAAATATTTTAAAGTGATTAAATTCGCTGTAGACACTTTCAAAATTCGAAATTGAAAAATATTTGTTGACAGTGTAACACATTACACGATATGATGCAATCCGGTAACAAAGGAACTGAGACGCATATTACGCACTTAAATACTAATAAATACCTTTACATCTGTTGAAAAATACAGATAACGTTGTAATTACTCGTTGAAGTAAAATCCATTGAAGACTTCCATAAAGTTGGCGTTTTTCATTTATGATGCAATCATGCCGGCGTCCACGCCATACAAAGGCAAAACCATGATAAACTCCTCCAAAATTCCAAATGTCGGGCCAAATCCAAACATAGGTGGTATTAATAATATGTCCACATCTGCAAACTCCTCACCAGCTTCAAAAACATTTTGGAAACGAGGTAGGAAAAAGCTCCAAAAAATTGCGACGTAATTGTCGGGGTCACCATTTTGTAGGATTAAATTAGGTTCATTAATATTATGCGGCCTACAACCCGCAAGTTCACTTGAAGGGATTAAATTAATCCAAGCACTTTAAACACGAATAACAACATTTATTTATTATAATAGTAAAAGGTATAAAAGCCGAACGTGCGGCACACGTGTGGAACATGCCACTTGATTCAAATCCTTGAAGAGAGACAACTCTTATGATGGCCACTGAGCTCATGCTCAACGCACACCCCCCACTCCGCTAAGTGGTAAGGTTTTGGTAGCTTCCAACATAATGTTAGTGTGTGGTGCGAGATAGCGGAATTAAATCTCGTGCGTGAGAAAGAAAGTGTTCAAAGGAGTAGAGATCAGTGTTTGTGTGCGCCGTTGAGCACTGCGCTGATACGGTGTAGTTCTAAAAAGCTAAGGAGTGAGGGAGAGCGCTTACTCGTGACGGCATGCGCCGAAGCTCGATGCGCTGGCACGGCGCGGTTGGTCCCAATCATGGTCATAGGAATACGAGGGGACCAAACTCTGTTCAGCAAGAGAATGCCCAACGTCGTTCAGCTTGTTCAGGAAAGGGCGGAGTAAATCCTGCTGTGCTCCTCTCATACATTTCGAAGGAAAAGATTCCTTTAAAGTGGAAACTTAAAAATCAGTAAACCACGCCTAAACTTTACACTTTTATTATAGCCTGCGCTAGCTGGACGAAAATTCGTCTTTTGCGTTGAGCATTCTCTCGCTGAACAGAATATAGCTGCATGATTCCTATCTTCGTGTCCAAAGCATGAGGGGTAAGTAAGAGAAGGAGAATAGTCTTCTCTTTCTCTCTCTTTTTCTTGTATTTTTCTTCATGTTTGAACTAAAAAAGACGGAAATACGTTCCTTCGTTTAAAATCTTTGGCGACCCTAGAAAGGGCCGACTTAAGTAATCGGACTTTTTTAGGGCCATCAAATATTTTACACGAAGAAAAAATAGTGCAATAGTGACAGCAATTTCTGACAAAGCGCTTATTCTAATTTGCAACTTATTAACGCAAGTAACATATCGTTGGAATCGCTCAATTACGTAGACGGTGATCAAATGAACATCGCCCAACAAATATAATTCTGGAAAATTTCAAATTGAAAGTTTTTGCACTTGAAAAGTTTCGAATTGCTAATTTAAAAAATCAAGCGTCCAAAACTTAGTAATTTGAAATTAAAATCGTTTAAAATTAAACAATTGTTAATCAAACGTTAAGAATGAAATGATTTTAGATTTAAATATTTTACCTTAGCAAACAAGTTGAAATTGAAGACATTCAAATTTAAGCAATTTCACGTGTAAAATGACCAGAGTAAATAGAATGCCACCCGCTATAGCGCCGGCTTCACGCTTGACTAAATCTGCCCCCCCCCCCCCCTGAGCATCAGCGTGACAACCTGTACGCTCGGACAGTCAGTGCCGTATCAGAAGTTGTTTAGATCGCGCCTCTCTGGTCACATACTGTTCCAAGGTTAGAGACTATGCAGTCCTGAGTGTTGGCATGAAAAATCTCCCTCGTTACTGTACCGATCAGGCCCGAGGCCGGCATTATAGCTAGGGCAGTGTGTATTGACTAATGTACTGATGAATGGCTTGAGTTTGCACATTAGTATAATACAGGGGGGTGACACGATTTTCGCTTTCGCATTAGAGGCGCGTGTCAGTATTGTGAAGAGCGGCGAGTCGTGAAACATTGGCGCCACCTTTGCGGCGCCTGGTCTGCCCGTTGCCTATTATTATTTTGCATGTAAAAACTCGTCACATGTCATAATTTTATCGCCTGTTTGCCGTATTTTATTCATTTACGGATAAATGTGTTATAAAAATGGGGGGTATTGATGTATAGCTCCGAACTGTCGATCAGGGCACGACTCAACCCGCTCAAACGGAGTAAATAGTATATTACGACCCAAGGCCCGAGGCGAAGCGGAGGCCTCATATCAGGCACGTCAGGGTATCCAATATTTCTGGCCATGTGTCGTATACTATTTTTCTTCATCCCCAGCCGAAAGTACGTAGTGTCGTCGCGCTGCTGCTCTCGGTCAGCTGAGCGGATGCATGGGATTCGGTCGCCCGCCCGACTTTTGCAAAGGCGAGGCGGAGCCGAGGTTTTGCTGGTCGGGGCGGGCATCAAAAACACATTTTTTATTTCTTCGGAACATTTCTTCCTCGTCCGCAGAATCTTCGGACGAGGAGTCGATCATTTTTGAGGTTTTGTGCCGATTTTTTATGCACAAAAACCGCAATAACCTTGAACCATCAGCTTTGAGGTTAAACACACCGACGCTCTTTTTTTCCATTCACCTGTCAAGATAAATTTTTTTCGGAGGCTAAGTACACAATAACCACGAAGTAGTGTAAGGAGATCCAACTCTAATATAAGGAAACCCCCCATTTTTCCGTGCCCACTTCCTATAGCATACCAGATAAAGTATTGTAGCGCCTCTCGTGAGAAAATTTGAAACTGTTGAGTTTTCACCATGCCTGCCTTCTAGGCTCCTATCAAAGCTCATATCGTCGTCTGCTAAGTGTATACTATACGTATATTTAATATTATCATATACTGATCGTCTTAGGCGAAAATAAATTACGCTTTTTAAGGTCATCCTTTTTTCTCCGCCCACCACGAGGCGATTTGCAAGCAAAGCAACTACTTGACATCGTTACCCTTTCGAAATCAAATTATAGGTTACATTTTTATAAATCGTCATCGTAATGTTTTAGAAAATCGTCACTTCTCACAGAGCATGCAATACATCTTATACGTCTTTCTTGAATTCAAAAGTACTTACTTTTAAAACTGCATACACATTTTGCACTTTCTAAAAACTTTGAAAAAAACATACTTATATCTTTACTACCGCAGCTGTCACAACTGGCGAACGTAAACTAATGACGACCTTTTTCAAAACTACCTCCAAAACCTATGTTATAATGGATTTCCGCAAGAGGCGCTACGATATTTAATCTGGTTTGCTATAGGATATGGGCACGGAAAAGTGGGGGGTACAATTTTGCGAAATGGCCCATAGAGTTAAATCTCCTTATACTACTTCGTGACAATAACAGTGAGCGTTGCTACGTCAGCGAGCCACAAAAATCTCGCAGCCAATCAGAGATCGCGTTCTCTAGCAGGCCGCAAAAGCCACTGTTTCCGGACAGAAATGCAGCCGGGAACATGTACTTTCGGCTAGGGGATGAAGAAAGAGTGTTTTTCTCCGTCCCAAAAAATGAGGTTGAACGTTGGCAACAAGCAATATTAAGCGTGACAAAAAGGATTTTATTGTTAAAGCTAGACATGTACAGGGCTCGGAACTGCTCAAGCTTCATAAAATAGTAAAATAGTAATGATACATCTCTCAAAAAAGTAACCGAAAACTAACAATAATGTGGCGAAACAGTAACCAAAAAAAAAAAGATTTTTTATCAAAAAAGTCGAACTTTCGACTAAAATTATGAATCTTGAACAAAAAAGTATATTTTTAAG
>CAKNWT010292490.1:0-10529 GCA_932066315.1 Andricus coriarius | reverse complement strand
TGCGAGGACAACATTTTGAGCACTTATTGTAAAATGTTAATCGAAAAACGGCACAAATAAAGCACCCCGTTCATGAGAGGCGAGGGGTTTCACCGAAATAAAGCACCCTGATGTTGATAGGCAAGGGGACTCACCGAAGTCCTTGAAATAATGAACAATTACATTTTTCACAATTGCAGCGCCATCTGTTGCGATTAGAAAAAAAAATTCGAACAAAACTTACGTATTTCATGAAGGAGAATCTGAATCTGGAATAAAAAATTGGGGTTCCCATTTAAAATTACGAAGTCACCCTCACTCCTGCCTCCTGGAGGGGTGGGGTGGGGTAAATTTTTTCAAAGTTGCTTTTCCCCCTCGAAAATAAAAAGTTTTTATTGAGGATATTTTTTCATAGGATGCGTATTTTTTGAGATATTTCGATGTCTTAAGTTAAAAAAAAATACCCTGTATATATATATCCCAGACTCAAGTGTCCGGACTTATATGGCTGTGTAAAAATTACAACAATAAATCGAAAATTCCTTTTCCAAAAATTAGTTGAAGTTTTAGTTTTTGAGTTATTATATATCAAAGCTGGACCAATCAGTAGTGTGGTTTAAACATTCGTACGTGTGTAAGCGGGAGTCCACGCAGTATAGTGAGCGCTGTTCTCTCGTCGCTAATCCCACCACAGCGCTTGCTTCGATACAACTACGTTAGACTCCCGCTCACGCACGCACGTCTGTTTATATCGCGCTCCTGATTGTGTATCGAGGCCGAATTCAGGACGAGCTTACGGCCCTTGATATCGTCACACGTAAGATCATGCATATGCATAAGAGCTTGCATATCAATTCGTCCGTTCCGCGATTATATATCACACGCCGTCAAGACGGACGCGGACTTCTGAATCTCCAATGTCGTCATAACCGAATTGTTCCAAGTACAGCTTACATCGTTGCAAATGGCAGAGATCCTCTCCTAAAAATAGTCAGGAAACACGAGATGATTGGCGAAGGAGCGTTCCCTTACAAAGCTGCGGAGCAGGCGGCCGAGAGCCTTAACCCGAATTTTAACATCAGATGTGAGGAAAGTTTATTACTTCATCTAGATGCTTCACTTCTCGCATACCAGGACGGTGTCATTTCCACCTTAGTATACCGTGACTGCATTTTACGTTAAGAAGTTGGCAGCGAAAGGTGCAGAGCGTGTCATGCAAACGCTGAGTACCTATAATACATACTACCCGGGTGTCACACTTCCGCGGGAACGACGTATCTCTACATACATAATGCGGCCCTGCGAGTGCTTTATTATCATCTTTGTTGCTCTTACGGCGATTGTCCGTGGCCCTGCCCTGTTGAACGCTCCGAGGAAGATAGAGTCAATTGTCCAAAACGAGAAGTGATCAAATTCTCGGCTCCGGCCGACTACAACATCACTGCCAAGGAGAAAGAAAAGGAGGGGAAGTATCAAAACCTTAAAAGGGAGCTGCAACGACTATACCTAAAATATTCGGTTAAAGTAATTGTCCTTGCGATCGGTGCTCTCGGAGGTGCGAAACTATCACTGGTTCGAAACCTTAAAGCCATTGCTGCGTGCCAAAAATATGCCAAGGCACTTGCGAGACGGATGCAGAAATCATCCATCCTTGGGTCGCTTTATGTCCTCGAGACACACGGGGGTTTTGCCAGCCTGTCTTTGTGATTTCATCGTGCCCTGTGTCCACCCATATCACGGTCGGGAGACGTGGCCATAGGTGTGATTGACCGCGATTCTACAAGGAGCCGGTGTCATTTTTAGATGACAGTTGCACCAGTGGGAAGACTTTTTCTTGTGATAAAACAAATTATGAGATTTAGGAATTTGATCATCCTCATGAACCTCAGCGCATATGTGGTTATTCCTATTTTAAATCGGAATTTTCGCAAAGCGCTACATTCATGTGTTTTTCCTCTCATTGTATTTCCTATTTAGAATAGTAATTTTCCTAACCAATTTTGCAACTTATGTTATTTAAACTGCTAGTTATTGCAACTAAGGTTTTATTATTTAATTTGTGATTATCACTTTTTCCTAACATCAATTTTCGATCGAAAATATTAATCTTTCCAACTCTAAATAGCAATTATTAAGTTTGGAGTATATTTATAATTGATATAGAAAAAGTAGTGCTTCGCATAAGTGGCTGTGGCAATTATTACTATTTTTTTGACTATATACTAGATTGCCAGCGAACTCTTGTAATAATAAAGATTACAATGTCAAATTTTACAACCAATAGTTTCTTCGCGTAGAGTCTCTTAACCGGCGAGAAGATTTTTTGTACGTGTTTTGTCCCAAACCACAATGTATTGTTAAATTAAGAAACTGTATTCCTAAATCAAGAAAATATATTCTTGAATTCTGTCATTATTACTTTATCTCAAATGAAATCTTTTCTGGATGAAAATATACATTAGTATACATTAATACCATAGAGTTTAAATCTAATAAAATATAATTTGCCATCTGATATTGCGTTTTTTCAGATAAAGAAATTTTCATCTTTTTCCAAAAAAACGTTACCCAGTATTCATTTACTTGTAACAATTGAATATTCTATTGTCCCCATTTGTATCTGCCATGGACTTGAATCATATAAAATTCACTTGATCCAAGAAGATTTCACTTTTGCTGCATTGTTTTATGAAACGTCTAGGCAGTTTTAAAAGTACGTACATATTACGCATATATTCAAAATATGTATTTCTTTGAAAATAAATTTTTTTAACTGTTTAGTATGGAAAACTTCTGCATTAAAGAATATATTAAAAAATGAATCTGACGTTCTATTTCAAAAATGTAGATCACAACATAATTGATAAATATAGAAATAAAATAGGGTGCAACATTTTCTATGTAGGCAATAAATATCAGCCGTGCGAAAAATGTCAGCTTTCTAATTGGTGGAGTGAATTAGTAAGCCAATGTTAGTTATACTAAGCGCTATTAAGTGAGTGTTACTTTACATGGTGTGGTGTGCTGCTATAATTTCACTAGCCGAGTGAATCATCTCAGATAGATAATTGCCATAGGAGGAAATGGACCACGCAGTATTTTTAACAACGCATGGTTACGTTACCAGCAATCTGTGTTTTAAGTGCATTCACTTATGACATTATACAAATGCAGGAACTGGGCTTTGAAACCAAGACAATGGAATTTTTCCGCGACCCTGTTAGGTGGCGTACTGTAAAACAGAAAACAGTTTCACGTTTTACCCATATATATTATAACCCCATCGCCCGAGAGCTCCGGCTCTTGCAGTCGTCACGTTGCATTGGACTTACTCCCCAATGCAACGAATGAGGCGGTTACGCCGCCAGAATCGCGCAGTGCCACCCACGATAGGCCTCTCTGAGATGCAGGTCATGGTTCAGTTGGGAGTGGCAATAGAACCGAACCGAGGCGACGACCAGGCAATGACCCCAAAGAAACGCGAGAGCATCGATTTAAGTAGTCGGACCACCTCAGGAGGGACATCCTTACCTGTTGGAAAAGAAGCTCACCGGTGCGAAGAGGATTCATGCAGAGGTTACATGACCATTAGGTCAATATGCAACCGGAATATGTTCATAAAACGCCTCAGTATTTAAGAGATCAGGTATCCTTTTTGCGCAAAAACGGATATGAAGCTCTTCATCGGCAAGAAGAAGAGCAACATCCTCCAGCGAACATACCACCCTTTCCAGCAAGACCACCTTTGCAGATAGCCGCTGATGCCAAAATGAGAAGTAGGGGATCTATCCACCAAAAAGTCTTTCTCACGATGGACATATCATCTGAAGCTAATAATGCTCTCTCCGATTTGCTCCCCGAAGATGTTAATCTCTGGAATCTGAACTCTGTAGTTTACGAGAAGGCGGTGTCCCTGCTGAGCGACAATAGAAGTAACGATACTTCAGTACGCCTGAGTAAGACTCGGGAGCGTATTGCACAACTTCAGTTTAAAATTGAAACGGCGAGACGGCATGCATCAAATATTCAATGCGTGATTAGCGACACAACATAAAATAAAAAATTCAGTCCATAAATAAATGAAGACGCTTCAGATACTAATTAACTACCACTAATTAACACTGAAGAAGGGAAGTAAGTTATCGCTAGAACTAAGAAATTTTCAGCGCCAGGGCCAGATAAAATCAACCATTTTTTTTGGAAGAACTTAACTTCTACGCACCAACATCTACCTAGTATATTTACTGCTTTCTTAAACGGAGAACAACCCATCCCGCAGTGGCTAGTGGAAGGACGCACGGTATTGATCCCTAAGACCGGAGATTTGTCGTGCAAAGAACTAAAGGCGCATAGCTTGTTTAAACACCAGCTACAATCTATTCACTGTCATCCTCAAAGAGAGGATATTAACATCTATCGAGCCGGTATGGAGTGCAATAGTTGAACAACGTGGATGCAAGAGAAGGCTGGCAGGTTGCAGGGAGAACCTGTTAATAGACAAGTGTATTACCCAGGACTCGATCAGGTATCGACGCAATCTGTCCATGGCTTGGATCGACTACCGTAAGGCATTCGATAACACGAACCATGAGCTACTTATTAAGCTCCTTGAGTGCCTGGAGGTGCATCCAAAAATAGTGAGATGCATGAAAGAGCTTATGCTCTTGTGGCTGACAAAATTTTTTATTACAACTGACAAAAGACAGGTGACTGCCAGCTATATCACATATAAGAGGGGTCTTCCAAGGAGACTCTCTAAGACCGACACTTTTCTGCATCTCCCTCTTGCCTCTATCTATTGTGCTCCGAGGCAAAAGCCCTGGATACCTATGTGGCCCGCCGAACAGAAGAGAATATACGGTCAACCACTTTTTATACCTGGACGACTTTCATCTCTTTGCTACCTCGAAAGAGGACCTCTAAAGCGACTGGCATGAGCTTCGGGCTGGACAAGTGTACCTGCGTCCACCTACACCAAGGAAGACTAGAAACTACATCATCGCGTGATGATCAAAATGTTCAAATCATAAGCGGAAATACCATTATAACCAAATTCTCAGAAAAATTTGTTCTTCCGAATTATCTGGAAAGAAAAAGATCCAGGCGAACAATATGCTGGCCGTTCCTATACTGTTCTACACATTTGGCGCAGTAAAATGGAATGTCGATGAGTTGAAGCAACTTGACCGAAGCACACGCAAGATGATGACAATCCATCGAAGTCATCATCCTAGACTTTCCGTACCTCGAATATACCTACCTCGAGATAAAGGGGGTAGAGGCTTGCTAAGCTTGGAGTGTCTTCATCGAAGGACGATTCTGGCTATAGACTGCTTAGTTCTAAATAGTGCAGATTCTCTTATGCGACTTGTACATCAACATGAATTCGTCAATGCTGCAGCGTTTCTATACCGTGCCGCAGATAGGGCCGCAGAGGAGCTTGGCTTCCCATTTGATTTCGGTGACACTACACATGCCCTATCATCACTAACACCTTCGGTGCTCAAAACTCGTGTACAGAAAGCTGAACATAAGCTTCTACTAAGATAGCATGCTGACCAAGCCCTTCATGATGATTTTTACGGCATCATACGTAGAGAAGAGCTCTAGATAGATCTGTCCAACATGTTTCTCAAGTCTGCTGGATTGACATCGGAGACTGAGTGATTTCTTTTTGCCTGTCAAGACGGCGTTATAGACACCTTAGTTTACCGCGAGCGTATAATGAATGTACCTGTAGGCGATACCAACTGCCGAGCGTGCAAGCAAGAGCCAGAAACACTTGGACATGTTCTTAGTGGATGCTCAAAGTATACATGCTACGGGTACATACATACACAATGCGGCTTTAAAAGTGTTAGATTACCATCTTAGGCACTTCTATGGTGTTGATCTATGGCCCGTCTTACCATACGCCCAGGGGGAACTCGAGTCCGTTGTGGATAATCATCAGTGTAAGATCTACTGGAATTTCTCATTCTCCACGATTCAACGTGCCAGTGCCACGAAGCTTGATATTGTCCTCCAAGATCTGAAGACCAAAATCATTTACGTGATTGAATTCTCGGCACCAGCCAATGGTAATATCGCGACAAAGGAGGAAGAAAATCGGGTGAAATATCAAGCACTTCTTTTCGATCTGAGCAGGCTAAACCAAGGCTACAAAGTCCATCTTGTAGTTCTCATAATCTGCTGTCTTGGATGTATAAAAACTTAATATCTTAGCCAGCTCAACAAGATTCCAGCTTGCCAGCGTCAGGCTCATTCCATCGTGAACCGGATGCAAAAGGCTGTTCTTCTGGAATCACTTCATCTGGTCCGTCAACACTGTTCCTCATAACATTCTACAAAGATTGGTAGCTATCCAAAGGTGAAACCTTTATCTCCAACTGTCCCGTCTGCTGCATAAGGTCATCCGCGGCTAGAGACCTGACTCCAAGGAACAGATCGTAGCTTCCGGAGCCTACAACCTCTCATAATAAATGTATTATGATTATATATAATAATATTATTATTATATATAATAAATTGTATGACCCCTTAGGATGGCTTTCACCTGCTGTATTTGTAGCTAAACGAATGATGCAAGAATTGTGGATTCGTAAACTAGACTGGGATGATTCCCTTCTTGATGATCTTTTAAAACATTAGAACAATTTCTATAATCAGCTAAGTAAACTCGCAGAGATTCGAATTCCAAGATGGACGTGACATCTACAAACTAGCTTAGGGTATGAATTGCATGGGTTTTCTCATGCTTCGGCGAGAGCCTATTCTGCCGTAGTGTATCTCCGCATTCTTCAGGAGAATGGCGAGATACAAGTAGTTCTACTATTTGCTAAGACTAAAGTAGCGCCGATTCTGCCAGTCACTATACCACGATTAGAGCTATGTGGTGCTCACTATGTGGTGTACACTATATTATAAATGTAATGGGGTTTCAAAATACCCCCCTATACTGTCACTCAGATTCCATTGTCGTTCTGGCCTGGCTAAGCAAGCATCCTACTACTTGGAAAACTTTTATTTCCAATCGAGTAGCTCAGATTCCTAATTTGCTTCCTAGAGCTAAGTGGAGACATGTTCTAACTGGAGATAATCCAGCTGACTGCTCTTATAGGGGTCTTTTGCCAGAACAACTGTTGAATCACCCCTTGTGGTGGCGAGGTCCATCTTGGTTATCTCGTAATTCAGTGAGTTGGCCTGGCAACATACCTCCACTTCCAGAAGGTGTCGATTTGGAAAAAACGGGACGTCTTAAAGCACAATGTGTGCATCATGTAGTGAAGGAAAATGGTATCTTGCAAGAAATGGTCACTGATTCATCTTCTTGGCCCAAATTACTAAGAGTCACAGCATTTTGTTTGCGTTTTATCAATTCCTTTCAAAGAAAGTGGGGAAGGCGATCGGTTTCTGCGAAAGCACCTCAGTCTCTCTTACTCGGCGCTTCCGAATCAAAGCAAGCATCATTGTTTTGGATACTCTATTTGCAAAACATAGCTTTCGCAAACGAAATTCGTGCCTTAAACAAGCGAGAACCTGTTCCTTCTAATTCGCCCTTGAAGGCGTTAAATCTATTCTTGGATACTTCAGGAGTTGTTCGCTTGGGAGGTTGCTCGCAACAAGCTCCGATCAGCTATGACGAGAAGCATCCTAAAATCCTACCCACTCATAGAATATCTGAGTTGATTGCGCGACACGCTCATTTAAGGTCCATGCATGGTGGTAATCAATTGACCTTATGTACTCTACGTCAAGGATTCTGGATCATCGGAGGTCGGAATCTTGTAAAAAGTATTATTAGTAAGTGTGTGATTTGCGTTCGCGAGCGTGCCGCTACTCTTGTACAATTAATGTGTAGTTTACCGAGCTTTAAAACTACCACTTGTTGGCCCTTCACTCATACAGGAGTAGATTATGCGGGTCCCTTTCAAATTCGTTTCGCACCAGATAGAGGGAATAAAAGCTATAAAGGGTATGTTGCACTTTTAATTTACTGTGTTACCAGAGCGATTCATCTGGAACTAGTCTCGGACTGTACGTCTCAAGGTTTTTTAGCAGCTTATCAGCGCTTTGCATCCCGTCGTGGTATGCCTACTCATATTTATAGCGATAATGGAGCAACTTTTCAGGGTGCTGATCGAGAGTTAAGAAATAACCTAAAACAATTACGTCAAGATCCTGATTTGCTCAATAACTTATCTATCGAAGGCACGTCTTAGCATTTTAACCCCCTTTCGAAGAAATTCACAACTACTCTCTCTAGAATTGAGACCTGTCTTAATTCACGACCTATAGATCCGCATTCTGATGAACCTGATGATCTTTCTTATCTTACTTCAGGACACTTTTTAATAGGTGCTCCTCTTACGAGTCTTCCTGATCCCTCTGTTGAGCTGATTCCTGAAAATAGATTAACTCGCTGGCAAATAGTACAACGCATATCTCAAATATTTTGGCGTAGGTGGAATGTGGAGTACCTACACTCCTTACAACAGGGTTATAAGTGGAGAAGTCCTCATAATAATATTAAAGTTGGTTCAATGGTACTTATGAGACACGATGCTCTCCCTCCGTCTAAATGGCAACTAGATCGCATTATAAAATCTTACGCGGAAAAGGATGGACTGATTCGAACAGTCAGAATCAAGACTGCCACTTCTGAATACGATCGACCTATATCAAAAGTTTGTCTCTTACCTCTGTCGTCAGTGGGAGCTGCCGAGCTGGCCAACAATCTTAAATAAGTTAGGTTATTAAATTTCACTAAGTATTAACAAAATGTTATTTCTTGAATTGCAAAATGTGTTAATATAAAATCTTTAATTAGAATACTCAATAGCGGGCGGCTAATACCATTTTAAACTTTATACTCTTCAATTAAGTCCTTCTATCAAAGCGGGCGACATTTGAAAAAAAGAACGGTCTAATGACCGGGGACCGAGTTACATCTCTGTCGCGTGTAACTTATTACAACGAAACTTATAATCAACGTTAGTTGTCAAGTTAGTGAGACGCTTTGTAAAAACTGTTGAGTCTGAAGAGTTTAGAACCTTACAACAATAAATACAGTTTTTTTGTTGTTGCTTAAAATTGAGTGACTTCAGTGAACTGTTACCTCATCACAATTCCCTTAGTTAAGAAACTTTTTATAAAGAAACGATTGAAACTATTCAACACTTGTCAAACAGTGTCATCTACACCAAATTCTTTGAAGATTCTCTCACTACTGACTGAACATTAGAGTTTTACTGCAAACATTGCGAAGGTATGTCCAGGTCTCGCTACCGTACAACACAGTGGGTGCAAGTATAGAATTATATATACCACTTTTTAGCTTTAATTGATATATTTTTACTTCTCGCAATGGAACCTACTCTGCCCATAACCTTCTTACCGTCATTTATACGCCTATCTACCTCTTCATCTATCTTTCCGTCATTAGTAAATAGACTACACAGATACACATACTTATAAATTTGTTCTATTCTCTCATCGAGTAGGGCAATATCGCATACTGTATTCTCACCCTTTCGTTCAAACACCATAATTTTTGTTTTATTCACGTTAATTTTAAGGCCCTTGATCTTCATGCTAGTATTCAGTCTGATCCACATTCTTTACGAGCCTTAGATTGACTCTGCCATAACAACCCGGGTAAAAATGTTTGGTCTTGATTTCGTCTTCAATATCTTCTATATGTCTTCAAGATCATGATGTCTGGTTCCATCTCACCAGCTAAACATGGGACATATACAGACTTCTCTTGCATTTATGGCTGTAGGTGTGCCAAGACAAGGCCACCCGAGTCGAAATATAGGTTCTCTGTTGGTGCTCCATAGTGCTTAATATATCCTAGTTTGGTTCTCTTTAGTCTTCGACATCCTCGTTAAGTTCTCTTAGGTCCTATTTATTACTCTTTTGATCCTCTTTTAGACTCATTGAATTTTTGTGAAATTTTCTAAGTCCTCATTTAAACCTCTATTTTCTCTTTGTATTAGTCTCAGAATGTAAAATTATTAATGAAAATTAATAATAATAATTATGCACTTTTTAAAAATATTTAATAATGACATGGAGATTGATTATCTACTTTCTAACCAATTATATAAAAATAATTAATACTGTTAATTCTCTAATTTTATATTAATTATAATGCAATTTTAATGTGCAAGGATATTAATGAAACTAGAATCCAGATATTAAAGTGCTAATATTTTTATCCAAGCTCTTTTTCGTTTATGGGATTATAATCCAATGTACACACAATTATCTTCGTTTATGTATATATACAAAGAGACGTAAGATTTTGAATTGGAACAACGATTGCACTTTCAATGACTTCATATTGTTGTAAAAATGGCAAACTATTATGTTGAAAATAGTCTCCTTCAGCTTGAAAAACGTTGCGACAAATAAGTTCGCTCTGTAAAATTGCTAAATATAAATTTTCACATTGGCAGCCAATTTGAGTTTATCTTTTGTGTTTTACCAATTCATTTTCCATGTTTTCTTATAGTGTCCAAAACTATACATTTAAAAAATATAAT
>CAKNWT010292486.1:0-10714 GCA_932066315.1 Andricus coriarius | reverse complement strand
GAATGATACCAAGTTATTGCTCTGTAACGCACGTGCAATGCTTCAATTTATCACAGAAATTATATATTCTTCACTTGCAGCAAAAGAAACTACAATGCAGTGAATACAAGTCACATTCCTCGAAGAGAAAGACACAACATTTGGGCAATGCCTAAGATAAAAATCTGAGGTAGGTTTATCGCACAGAGTCGCACTAAGAATCGCTCGTAGAAACTCTAAAGTTTTATTGCTTTTGGGCTAAATTGCCAAGATCGCTCGCTCCCAGGTAAGTCACTTTTATACAGCCTTCAGAAATCGTATTTCTTCGTCTCTCTTAAAGTGGACCGCACTGGTTCAGGAATCGCTTCAAAATGTTCAGATTTACAGCCGAATATTTTGCGGCGATCCGCGCGTGGTAGAAAAAGTGCAGCAAGAAGTGAAGATAAATCTTCAAATCTTCCTGCGGGTTTCCACCCAAAGATCTTCGCAATGCAGCTGAAAGAACAATAAGTGACTTTTTGGGCCTCGAAGGCCCTTTTTATAGGCTCTGCCCTCCCACGCTTACGTAACATCGTTCGAGTGGGAGTTCTAGAGTCTGCGTTCTCGAACTCCTCCTGTGAGATAATACTTTTCTGTAAGAATCTCACATGTGATGTTTCGTTTGCCTATTCTCAGGGAGCAATAAGAACAACAATATGTAAAGAAGTATGCGAGAAAAACTTACAGCCTGCTTCTGGATTCCTTCGACACGGGTTTCTGCTCTCCTTTCTTATGTCGAACGACCAGCTTTTAGTAAGAGGCCAGTCCTGGGTCGGTGTCCAATATTTGTAGCATTCCCAGTCTTATGCCATTTCGCCAGGAAACAATAGATCTGGGTCCATTTTTACCTGCTTCCTTCTCTCCTCTCTCTGTCTTCGCTTTTCCTTCCTTCTCTGAGAATCTTTGTAGGCCAGCTTTAGATCCTTAGATATGTCTCGCTATATTGGGACCTGGCAAACGACGCACGCCGTATACGTTTTTCTATCTAAATTGGACTCACAAAAGTAACAGCGTATTCGCTTTGATAATATCTCGCTTCTCCTCTCAGCCAGAGGACCTTCCATGCCATATTTGTCAGACTTATTTTTCATATAAATTCTAAACGCGCAACGATCACGTAAACCTAACAACTGTTCATCAATTGTGCACGTTTGCGAGGGAGAGTAATACTTTTTACAGTTCTCGATGAACTCATTCCATACTTCGCGAATCGGTGCAAATCGATTGACGAGCCTTCTTTGTTCTCTAGATGGCTGGTGGTCGAAGCGAAGACCGGATATCAAAAATTTAAATCGATTTAGCGACATAGTTCCCCGAAATTGAATCATTCCCGCCTTTTCGGACCACAGATCTTCGGGATTACATTTAGAAGCCTTATATATACCTGTCAAATAAAAAAGTCCTAGAAGCGCTTTTAACTCCTCAAGTGATGTATCATGGTGGTATCTTTGAGCTGCCAAAATCCCCCTTTTTTTTTTTTGCATTTCCTCATTTGTGTGAAGTGCAATCTTCTCCAGCAGGATATCCGGAAAAAGTAAAGACCACGATTCCAATGGAGTCCTCGCGTCTTTTGATTCGCCAACTGAGTGTGGTAAATGCAATCTGAGCTCTGCACTCTGCCTAACGCTAATTCTTGCAGGTGTATAAAATTGAATTTAGATTTAGAAAAATGGTTTACCTTGTGATTCAGATATTGATCGACGCCTAGTTGTCCGTGCTCTTTATCAATCTACATCTGTAGTGTCGGAATCTTCATTCTCAGGTACAAATTCTAACCCTGAATCATCGATGCAGCTTCTGTATCACTAGCAGCTTGTGTTGCCGCTTCGGCGTCGTCTTATTCCGACGTCGTGTCATTTTCATCTAAGACTTCAACCTGGAGAAGTCTTACAACTTCAGCTTCATCTCTGTCTGCCATTATTGCTATTGAAAAAAACAGGAAATTATTAATACACTTTTTATTTCATAATAAAATATATTTTAGTGCATTTTAGAACGTTTTAGCTAACAGTAATAGAGACACTGTATTCTTACCTGCTCCAAAGTAGCCTGGACTCTTATTTTCCAATCAATATTTTTTGTTCACTATAATACTTTTGAATGAAGTAAATGAACAATATTCGATTGAAAAATTCATCTACAATTTTTTGTTCACTTTTCATCTTATGAAGCACACCATGGGTCACCGGTGACCCCTATCTCACTTTGCAACCGTCCTGTAGGAAAACCAGCGTTAAACTAAGAAAGCCCTTGAGCCCTTCGGATAGCTCATATTTTCCTCCTAATTATCAGCATACTAGCTCCGCCCCTTCTATAATTCCCTTTTCAGAAACTTCACTTTTAGAAGCGCCTCGGGTCACTGACGACCCAGGTGGTGCCCAGAGGGTTAATTTTATAGTCCTGTATGGCCAATATCCAGCGTGTCAATCGTGCATTCACAGATTTGCAGGTCTTCAAGAAGGTGACGGCCAGGTGGTCGGTTCTGTTTATAATTTCTGGACCGTGTAAATATGTGCGAAATTTTTGCAGAGCCCAAACGACTGCCAGCACCTCTTCTTCCGTGGTGAAGTATGTTAACTCTGGTCCCTTTAATGTGCGACTAGCTAAGGTTATTATTTCTTTTTCTTCTTTATCATTGAGTTGATATAGAACGGCTCCTAGAGCATAGTTACTCGCATCCGTTTCTAAATAATAGCCTTTGCTAGGGTCTCGAATATAGAGCATGATGGATGTGCCGAATAATCTTTTAATTTTTTCAAAGCTTTCCTGTGCTTCTTTACCCCACTTCCAAGTAACTCCAAGTAACGCTGTCAATCCTCGCTTTCTAGAGAAGGCAAAGGTCAGGGAGAATTGCTTTAGGCAAGTGAGAGAGAGGGAAAGAATATCTAATGAATCTCAATCAAGTACCGCCCAGTACTGCTTTAATTGGCTCAGGTACCGCATCATCGATGCTATATGTTGCTGTTGCCTCTGGGGCTCTGGATGGTCTAACAACCTGAGATGATACAGTTGTAACAGGAAATTGGTAAATATTCTAGTAAAGAGCAAAAGGGCAACGTTACGCGAGGAGGCACACTCTTCTTCAAACAAGGGTGTCACAAAGACTTGTGTCAGGATTAGGCAAAAACTTCTTGAAAAACCATCACTGAAAATCCAAATCCAATTTTAACGAACCATAAAGAAATTTTTCGAATAACGCTCCTTTCGCGGAAAAATAAACAACTACTACCAGGGATACTTAATAACGTTGAAGTATTAGGCAAAGTTTCATTAGAATATGGTCAAGAAGAACCAATGTTTATAATAATGTACCAACAACCCCTTTTCAAAATCTTCTGCACTATAGTGTAATGAAAAATCTGCATGATTCGTGTGTTAAAGTTGTTCGAAGCAAGAAGAAGCAAAATAGTTAACTCGGATTATGGAAAGTCACCCTTAGAATCGTGGCATGTGTATGAATCAGCATAACTCAAGTTTAATAATTTTTTTTTTAATATACATCTTTGTTCTTTTCTAGGTCAAGGAATCGAGAAGCATCATGGGTGAAATCAACCCATTAAAACTAGTAATCATCTGACTTGAGATATTATTATTCTCAGAGTCTCCCTATACCTAAATTCCTTCTTTCGAAAATCCAGGGTTATATTTTGTGAAAAGAAAAGCTTGATCAATATGAAACTCAAGTACGGACATTGTTCATATATACTTAAAATTTAGAAAAATCCTCTTTGATCTTTGAAACACTAAATGAGAGTAAAAAGTGTCAAAATTTATTTTTCTTCTGGAAAAATAATCAAACTCATGTTATAGAGTCTACAATTTTCAGTATTCCTGAAGGGTTAATAGCATTAAATGATGCTCTAACAACAAAGGTGGCTAGATGATCCTGGAATTTCAGATAAAGGAAGGTGGGGGAAACTTGTGGTTCGATTCTGGTTAGTACCTTCTGGTTTTTCAATAAGACTCGGACCATTTGATATCCATTTTAACATTCGATTTTCATCCACTATCACTTGACTTGTATTTGTGATCCCAAAACGAAAAACAATATTTCTAACTTCTTCATCTTTTTCAATAAGATCCATATCATCATTATCTAAAAACAAAACCTCAGATTCACTCATTCCGGTCGAATGACTTGATATAAACTGATGTCCAGTTACACCTAGGCCTGGTGAGAACTTTTTTTTAAAGGGAAACTAGTATCCCTTCTTTCTCACAATGGGCGCATTTTGACTTCTGTAAGGTTTTTGTAATCACATTAGAGAATTTTCAGGGAAAGACCACCCCAGCCCATTTTCCATATCCATCCCCTCCTGTGTATTTGTATGCTGTATGCATTTTGAAATTAGCATGCGTGTGAATGACATTCTCTATTCTATTAAATTGAAATATTAGTATTTAATATAATGTCTATTATTAAGAATGATTGCTTCATATATTATTACAATATGTCTACATGGAAGAATTGTATTTATGTGTCATGACAGAAATAATATAAAAATAAGAAATATGTGTAAATAAATAACGTATGATATATAAAAAATGTTTGAATGTGTATGTTCTAGGACTATTTATATATTTTGCAATAATATCGATATGTGATAGCAAATAAATAGCTAATTATCGTGTGTAAACATATGTGTATGATTAAATCTATAGGCAGCTTTTGTTTAGCTTTGGAACTATACATGTAAAAATTTCAAACCAAATCCATAGCATTTCTTTTAAAATGATTTTCGCTTACTTCTAAATTAAGTAATTTTATTCTTCACTTTCAAAAATAGTAATTCTCTTATATTTTGCTCCCATAACATTACTAATCAATGAAGGTTTTAATGTGTTCACTGTCGACGAAGGGAAGAAACTAACTTAGTAAAAATATTCAATGATGAACAAGGCGAGAAAATAAGTCTTTATGCTACTTTTGTTCATCTTCTTTTAAATAAAAATGCATGATTTTTTCTTGATTAGATTTATATTGCGATAGATTGTTTTGAATGTGGTTACATACTCCCCACATTAAAAATAAAAAGAGGGGAGGTGGTCCATCGTACAACAATACAATGAAATGTAATGTATTATAAGCAATAGTTATACAGCAGGACGCATCTGAATTTTTCAAAAACTAATAATGTCGATTTTTTTTAATACTCATTCCTTAAAAACGCCTCATGTTATACGATGAAACCGTATTTATTATGGATAATTGCTTTCATCCCTTTCATATTATGCATTGTACTCTCTATATTTATGGTGTTCAATATATTCATTGTGCTTATTAACTCAGTTACTCATGCGTATCTCTAATTATAATCAATACTTCGATTTGAACTAAAATTAATGTGGAAATTCAAGCATGACTATTGCATTAATTATCCTTAGATAATAATACTCGTTAAGAATTTACGTTGAATAAGTACTAATGTCATAAGTAACTTTATTGTAACAGGAATGTTATTCAAATATTAGGCCTGAACGTATTATCTATTAATTTTTTTTTTGCGACTCGTGATACCACCCTCAGTTTTAGTTAATAATAAAATTTTTAAAGTCTGCTCCCAACCGATATTTCGATTGGGACGCTCAAAACTGGGAGAAGGGAGGTGTCACGTGACCATAACTAGTTTTAATGTAATTATAAATAATATTATCCTATTACTTGTATTTGACGTTGTAATATCTGCATTAACATTATTGTATTGATTCATTGTGAACAATTTCGACCTCATTTTCCCAAGGTTACAAAGGCTACTTGTTATGGAAGGTTGAAGCGGGGTTCGGAGGGACGCTTCGAGCAGAGAGAGATATTTTGGGGTGACAAATGGATATCAATTATCATTAATCACATCTAGACTACTCATAGAATACCTGGAAGGAAACTGTTTTTTCAAATCAAACATTTTTCGGCTCTCTCTTCAATAACTTCCTAAGAGTGGATGCTGCAGAAATCAAATA
The DNA here is from genome assembly GCA_932066315.1 of Andricus coriarius. NCBI lineage: Eukaryota > Metazoa > Arthropoda > Insecta > Hymenoptera > Cynipidae > Andricus > Andricus coriarius. Next base: position 4,738 of record CAKNWT010292486.1, on the reverse strand, counting down.
GAAGGATACTGTTTATCCTAGGTCAACTCGATAGCAAAAATTAATGCCTCTAAATCGTCAAAATAGGACTTCAAGACAAGACTAATGCGGGGTGACTTCTTGCACTACCCCACCTACCAAATCTGATGTATAAAACTCGCAGGTTGATTCAGGTGCTTGCTCTTTTGCGGTCTAGTATTCTTCGGATATCATCGTGACTTAGCCATCATCGAAAGGTCTCCATTGAACCAGGCCAGCGCTGCACTTTGTCTGGATCCATTTGGAAGATAGCAGCCGCCTATCACGTCCTGGTACGAGTCTCCAATAATCAAGCTTTGGTAAGGACTACTCAAGATCTATTTGAACCTTTCGTCTAATCTGCTTTAACATTGTCAACAATTCATGAGTTTCTTTCTTTTCAGAACGTACCCATGTTCATAGGAGGAAGTCCAGCTGGTCCATCATTCATTGATGTTGGTTAATTTGCATCATACAGCTATCCAGTCAAGTGGCCCTGGCACGAGTCTCCAATAAATTAAGCTTCGGTAAAGACTGCTAAAGATCTTTTATAGCATTTCGTCTAATTTGCTTTAACATTTCCAACAATTCATGAGTTTCTTCCTTTTCAGAACGAACCCGTGTTTATAAAAGGAAGTCCAGCTCGTCCATCTCTCAATCTCTCTCTTTCTCTGCGTGTCTCAATCACAAGAATCCAAAGAAACATGTGTCACTTCTGTTCAAATAAATATCTGTTTATCTCAATATCTCTCTTTTTCTGCGTGTCTCCATCGTAAGAATCCAAAGAAACATATGTAAATTCTGTTGAAATAAATATCTGTTCATCTTAATGTGTTTCTTTCTTTTGTGTGTCATTCATGAGAATACAAAGATGCCAGGGATCAGTACCTTTTAAGTTGGACTGGGGTTTAAAAGGTTCCTCAAGGGTTCGGGTACAGACTGGACCTTTTAATTTCTTAAGGGTCTGGGTCCGGACCCGAACCTTTTAAATTCTTAAGGTTGCGGGTCCGAACCCGGACATTTTAACGTCTTAAGGGTCCGCCTCGAATACCCGACCTTTTAAATTCTGGAAGGTAAATGCTCAGTCAGGCTCGGCTGCTCTTTTCCCTAATTTAGTTCAGCAGCTTGTTCTTAAATGGTATCTCCGTGCATTAGTGAATAGATTTCATTCTGAAGATATCGAACTAAGTCAGCGCCTTCTGCAACCTCGAGGTATCCCTCATATTGTTCAACTTCTGGAATAGATTCTGGTCTTCTAAAATTCAGCCTTAATTTTCAGTAATGTAAAAGCCTTTGGAAAAGCTTCTCCTACGCAAGTACCCACATCATATATGGTCATAGGATATCCAGGGTGTTTGCACATCCATTCACCACCAGCTGAATTATAAAATCTTTTGAAAAGACCTTAAACACTGACATCCAGCTGTTGCATTTTATGACTGCAGTGTGAAAGAAGAGTTAAGAGAACTACACCATCTTCTTAAACTTTGTCAATTACATCAACGGAGATGTGTGATTCGTGATTATCATAAATCATTAGTATTGAAACCTCTTTTGTGCTGTGAGTGTGCTTGATGACGTGGCCTAGGACTTCAAGAAAGAGTTTTGAGGTCGTCCATCCACTCTTATTTGCTAATCCAAGAGATCCTGGTGGAATGCCTGCCATTATAGTGGGTTTCAATTTTACTCTCGGAAATACAAAAACTGGTGGGATGTAGGAACCAGCAGAACAAATTGTATTACAAACTGTTACAAGGATACCCGGCTCTCCACTTGTGTACGAAGACACTTGCTTACATCCAGTCTCAGCAATAACCTTCTCAGGAACATGTAAAGTTTGTGTACCTGTTTCATCTAGATTAAGGACTCGCATACCCTAACTGGCTGCTATAGAAGAATACGTTACTAGTCAATTTTGTAAATTAACATAAAATTTGTTGACGTTATCAGGGTTGAAAACAGTTAATCGAGCCAAACTGCAAACCTCCGGCTTCCGAAAGCTAAGATGATGTCAAGAACAAAATCCTGTTAGCCATTTTTCTCCAGCTGCTTCATTTTCTGTCCAAGAAGGTGGTATTTCAATTCCTTTGCGATCAGCTAATTGAAATACTAATCGCCTTTTTGCAAACCCAGTCAATCCAAACGCCAATCTAGCGCTTATTCGTAAATAATATCTTATCTACTCTTCCTGAATTTCTGTGAGAACATGCCTGACGCTATTATTTGGAATGAATTTCATTTCTGTGTTCTCTTCATCAGCTACTTTTTTACTTTTGGACGTAATGGTAGAGTGTGGAATAATTAATTCCCTCCACTTGATCTACCTGTAAGATTGTCCGCTTATTTTCTAGTACCAGCTCTACGTAAACATAACTAGATATTCTTTTTATATTTATCAATATAATTATTTAAACATATTTTAAATCATTCAAAAATAAAAGGCCATGTGATACTAAGATCAAAATAATTTTACCGACAAATTTTTTGGCATCTTGCCTATCTACGCGAAATGAAATATTAAATTGAAAATCTGTGCATTTTATGAACCTTCCTTCGTGTCTTTCATGCAATTACTCAAATTTTCAACTTGATATCTCATTTCGTCTGGACAGGAGGATATATTTACAATATAAAATAAAATAAAACAACATAATTCCGCCAGCGAAATATCACGATTATCTACTGTTGGGTATCTACTGATGGAAAATGGAATGTCAAATAAAAAGTCCCGAAATATTCATAAATAATAAAAGTCAATACTTTTTGCCATATAGATATTGTTCATTAACTTTTAAACTTTGATTACGATATAAAAACATACCTTAGGAAAATTTCATTCGAATGAGAAGCATGAATAAAAAAAAGGTAAACATTTTTTTGCATGCTAAAAATTAAGTTTTTGCTCTCACACAATCAGTAATGATGCTTTTTCAATAAAAATTTGTCTGATAAAGTAGAAGCATTGCAGAATCTTCATACTAAAATAACCAATCAATATTCATTGCTAGTTTTCTAAAAAAAATGAAGATTATCTACTGTTAATCATTATCTACTGTACAGGTGGTGTACCCTACTTATCACAAAGAATTTTTAGATAAACTAAAGATTCGGTATAGCTGAAGGTTAAATATTAATTTTTGGTTTGCCGTTAACGTACGTTTAGGGGAAGCAATTAACCATTTTCTTGTATAAATTTGTAATTCTTATTATATGTGCCTGAAATTCTGAAGGCTTCATAGAGTAAATATGATAAATTTTGTTATCTTAATATTGTAGAATAAATAAAGCTGAGTAACTGAATATTCGTTAGCATACGTAGCAGTGAAGCCATTTTAAATATTGCTCTGTCTCATTTCACGGCATTCTTCGGATATCAGTTTTTAATTATCCATAATTCTCCATACAGATAAAAAAAATGAATATCGCCATTCGTATTTCACTACTAACATTGATGGCTTTCCTTGATTTAAAATGTGAGTGTAATATTGTTTTATATTTATATTCACAAGAAAGATTGCACATTAAAATTCTCGCGTAGTATTTTAGCGAAGTAATATCTTTTTTTAATTCCGTCTGTATTGCCATTTTTTGAAGTTTTGATTATTTTAAAAGTTAAAATAGATATTTCTTAGGGTACAAAGACTTTTAATAAAACTAGTTTTTTTTCGAAAAATTAGGTCTGGAAGGATCTGGAGAAAGCAGTAGGCGTGGAAACAATATTGAATATGTTGCCACACCACGTCGAAGGAATGCTTCTGTAATCAATGTTCCTGATTATAGCCTTGTTACTGTAAAAGTATCGGATGGCTCTGAAGTTCGTGGACGCGTCGAGGTGTACGGACAGAATGTATTTCCTTATTGGATATTACATCCAAAGTTTTTTGAAGAAACCCTCGTTTTCATAGAAATGCCAGATGGACGCAGTCTGGCTGGAGAACTCGCGGAGCCTAAACAACCTACCCGTCAAGTTAATATTATTGAACCAACATCCATTACTGTAACTTTTCAGAATGGCACTTCTAAAAATGCACTACTGGAATATTTTGATCGGACATATCCTTATAAATTTTTTCCTCCAGAAGGTACCGAAACCCGCGCTTTTGTAGGAATGTCAAATGGCCTTGTCTACACTGGATGCTTCCGATAGAAATAAGCATTTCGGAATTTTTCTAATCTGCAAAAATTTACGAGATCTGCATCCGAATCCATCCGACAATTTTGGATATAGGACCAATATCCAATTTGATGGGAAAATGTGCTGAAATTATTTATATTTGTTATACTATTATTCACATTTGAATTTTTGGATTGAAAGAAAAATATTTGGCTCCCTATAGATCTAATGAAAAGAACAATGCTCGTAAAAAAATTATGTACACTATTTTCGAGAAGAAAATGTTTTTTAATCGATCTTGTATTTTTTTAGAGAAAGAAGTAAATAAAAATTCTGTTAACTAAAAATGTACTTGAATTTATTTCCATATAGGTGAGGGGTCGTGCAAAATAACGTAATCTGTTTTGAGTAATATGAGAGGGGGGTGGGTCAACGATTTTTCAATTCTGTCTTACATGTGGGGCAGGGGTAGATTTTTAATTATTATGTACAGTTCTAAATACGTTTACATATTTTTTCTAACAAAATAGTTTTTTTTCACTATCGAATGATGAAATATCTCGACTAATCGAATTAAGAATTTTTTAATAATCTTTAGTGGCCCACAAAAAAACTGGAAAAGGCAAA
>CAKNWT010292485.1:0-14564 GCA_932066315.1 Andricus coriarius | reverse complement strand
ATTCAATTAGTGCTAAATTCTTTAAACTCCAAATGACTTAAAAATATACCAATCTTTATACCTTTCTCTTTCATACATTCTATTATTATAATTGGAAAAATAAATTTTTAATAAGAACAATATAACATACAAACATATTGAAGTTCAATCTTTAAAAAATCGAAACATAGGCGTATTTGATTTCAAATTCACTCCACTAGCACAATCTGTCGCGTTCGTCGAGAAAACCGAGGCAAGAATGAGGAAGGATGAGACGCGATGAGGAAGACTGTGACAAAACAAACCGAGAAATAGGCACAGAAAAACTAGACGGAACCGTGGAATGAACGAGTGTGACGGCGCGGGGTTTCACAATAGAATTTATCTATTGATTAACAATCGCCTAGGATTTTCCACTGACGCCAATCACTTAATCGACAATATTGCTCAATCACTAAATTCCGGGGGTTTGGGCTCCGTAGAGCTAAACATACGGAATCGAGTTTCAATAGCTTATTTTCAAGACACGGTCGGAGTAGAACTGACGCCCCGAGCCTAGGCGTTACATGAAGAGGGCTCGCTTAAGGGCCAGTTTAAGGGTAGTGGTGGGACAAAGGTTCATCCAAAATAGTTTAAAGGCGGTGAGGCAAAGGCTCGTCTCACACCCCCCTTTGTAGATTGTTTTTACCCCGAAAAACATTACTTTTTTGGAAACTGCGTAGCTTAACCTCTCGCGCGCTTATCGTATTCAAAGGTCCAATCTCAGTGGAAGCTCTGGGTGCTGTTGCGTAACCTAAATATGCTAACACTTCGTTTATTTTTTTGGTCCAATTTCTGGTTCGACGAGCATTTTTTATTTTAGTTAGAGCATTTTCAATATCGTCTGGGTTTGGGCTGGCGTCTGTAATATTTTCTGATTTCACGTATTTTTGAAGAGGTATGAGTCTCTCTTTTAATAAGTCAAAATCGATTTTATTGTACGGTAGTATAATATCTTTGGTATATTTTATTTCCCTATATTCGCTCTTTAAGGGACTAATTTTGATGATTGTACCTTCGATACTAATAATACAATTTTCGGCACTGGTTATTTTTTGCGATGATACTAAAGTAACGTGCTCATCAGAAGTTTCGCAAAGTACATGTAGAGTTGTTGATTTCTCGGAAATAAGAATATACGAATTCTCTTGCTTTAAATGTATAAACACAATTTCATTGATCCTAGACGGGGAGAACTGGCAGTATTCTTGACTAAGTTTTTTAATGCTACTTCTAATTATTAAATTCTCACAGGAATTGGTTTCTGAAATTAAATGTATTGGCTGCGATCTCTTACATACGTAAATCTTGTTCAGTCTTTTACAATTATTGATAGTCTGCTCGTCGCTGGGTACATATAACGTCCTCTGTTCATTTAGTAGGATATAATCATATTCGGGAATTACTGCTAGGAATGTACTCTGGATTTTTTTTGGTATAGGAATCAGATGGTGGATTTGGTAAGTTTCGGTTTTAAGTTGGGGACCTTTAATAGAGTATAATAAGCGTTTGTTTATTATACTTATACTGATTTGAGAAATATCTAAAATATTATGAAAATTCTCTTCTTTAAGAGGTATTTGATATTTTATGTTGTTGTGTTGCTCAAAATCATCAGAAGGTTAATGTCAGCACTTAGCTCTTGCAATGATAATGTACAAATGGTTATTTGATTATTTATAATTATACTTTGAGTATTAGTGTGATACAGTTTGGCGGGACTAATATCTTCTGCGTGAACGCTGGTATCATCAAGTGGTATAAATATTACCTTTCCAAAAGCGGACATGATGAGCAGCAGCATTATCGCCAATCTGCAAATCAGTAGTAAAATGATTTTAATTGATTGGCATGAACCTGCCCTCTCTTATTGTCTAGAAGTAATGTACAATTGTTGTTGCTTCCATTTTCCACTATTGTGGCAGGGCCTAGCCAATCTGCATCTAACTTTGATGTTTTGCGATTATTAAAAGTTAGGACCATATCTCCGATATCGAATATGGTTTGAGGGATAACTATATCTTTGTCTTGAATTTCCTTGTATTTTTGCTTTTGTTTCTCTATTTTTTGTTTAGCTTTACTGATGTATTTCTCGTGCCGTTCTCTCCATAGCGAGACTAACTCAGAGTATTTTAAACTGGTGGTAGCTACTAACACGGAAGGAATGTTAGCCTTACGTCCAAACGTTAGTTCGAAGGGTATAAATCCTGTCCCCTAATGTGCTGACGAGTTATATCCCATGGTTATTAACTTTAAATTTTCGTCCCAATCATTCTGATTTTCTGCCATTGCAGTCTTGATCAGATCTTTTACTACTGCATGCGCTCTTTCCAAACTGCCATTACTCTGCGGGTGAAAGGTACTAGGTTTTATACTCTTGATTTTAAAAGTGTTTTCAAAATTTAACATTAGTTCCGAGACAACATTACTACCCTGATCGGTAAGTATGTGTTTTGGCCAAGCGAAGATGTAAATAGAATGATCTGGGAGTTCTGTGATAATTGACTCAGATGTCGTGTCTTTCAGAGGGATGAGCATGAGATATTTTGTCAACTGTTCCTGCAATGATAAGATGTATTGGTGGTTTTTTTGCGTGATTGGTAACGGGCCAAAAATATGCAAGACTATCTTTTCATTGAGCTCCATAGGCGTGTCGGGTATCATTGCTTCTGCCTTTGGCCGTGATCACATGACACTCGCGAATTATTGCTTCTCTTTCTTCTTTAGATAATTTTCCGGCGGCATTTTCGCAGAAGAGGAATTTTTGTTCCAGTCTTTCGCTTCGGAGAAAGTGTATTATTATTTTCAGTTTCACTTTTTCAATAGGAGTTATGAGAGGATCTATTGCGTGCGAACGTACTCTCGTTAATTTCCGGTCTTTGCACATTTGACTCTTTTCGTCAAGGAGAGTTAGCCACTTAATCTCGTTGGAGTAAGGTAGAAGAATGTGATCTTGTTGCGATAATTGTGGTGGTTTTTGCTTTAATTCTTATAAAGTTTTACCCATAATTTACCTTCAGCATTCGGTTTTAAAATTCTGTTATTGTCTGTTTTATTCTTCTGCCAATTATTAAATCTCTCATGAAGTAAGATGTTCAGTTCTTCATCAACCGCATTCATAATTGGTGGTTCAATGCTGACGTGTGAACCTACAGGACTATTTGGTTCCATAGAAAGATCTATGGGTTCACTGTCGTTTAAACTTTCATCAGTTGTTTCGTCGTTCGGTACGGCTGTGACTTCTGCGGTTTGGCTCTGTGCTTTTGCAAATTCTTCACTGCGAATCGGTAGCACTCTCGACAAAGCATCAGCTGATTTATTATCGTTTCCTTCGCAGCAGCCAATCACGTAGACATATTCCTCGAGCTTATGTCTCCACCTGAGCAGTGTCGAGGAAGGATCTTTAACGTTAAAGAGCCAAGTCAGCGCCTGATGATCTGTTTGAATTTTGAACTTGCGTCCATACAAGTACTGTCTCAGGCGCTTTACTGCCCACACGATGGCTAAGAGCTCTTTTTCAGTAGTACTGTAATTTCCTTTAGCTTTATTAAGTACCCTGGAGATGTAACATACCGGATGTCCGTCTTGTGACAAAACTGCACCTAGACCCTTATTTGAAGCATTCGTGGTTAATGTATACTCTTTTTTATAATCAGGATACCGCAAGACGGAAGAGAAACATAATTCTTTCTTTAGAATCTGGAAAGCTTTTTCACAATCTTGCGTAAAAGTAAAGTTTACTTTGTTTTTTGTTAGTTCCGTTAGGGGCTTAGCCTTGCTGGAGAAGTCTTTAATGAACTTTTGGTAATAACCTGCAAGTCCCAAAAAGGAGTTTATTACGGTGGCATTACTGAGTCTCTTGAAATTCATGACAGCCTCGAGTTTTTTGGGATTAGGTTCAACTCCATCCTTGGTGATGACGTGCCCTAAGTACTCAAGTTCGGGTCTTAAGTACTCACATTTACCGGGCTGCAGGCTGAGTCCAGTCTGTCTTAGCCTTTCGAAGATGGTGACTAATTCTGATTATGTTCCTGTAATGTGGATCCAAAAACCACAATATCATCGAGGTACACGAAACAGATTTTGCCAATTAATCCTTTGAACGCAGTATCCATCATACGTTGGAAGGTGGCAGGGGCATTCTTCAACCCAAATGGCATACGTTCAAATTCGAAGTGTCTTTCTGACGTGGAGAAAGCTATGCATTTCTTTCAGTTTTCATCCATGGGTATCTGGTGGACTTTTAATCTTTTATAACAATTTTATGTGCAGCTAAGTTTGTACATGGTACTGGATCTCCTGGAAGCGAATAAAGATCGTGATAATGTACAATAATTTTTTCTATCGAAGCTCTGTGATCTTCTTCGATGTGCGAGAGTATAGAATTTTCCCGTAGTAGTAAAATTTGTTTGCAGTACTCTTCTGACTTTATGTATTGATTTCTTTCCTTTGGTTCCTGAATCTTTCTGTAATTGTATTTGGTTTCGCTTGTTGGTATTACTATAGTTTTATTGGAGTGATTCGCAATAGGTACATGGATTTGTCCTTCCGTGATTCGGTAGATCGAAGCCGGCAAGTAGGGATTTTCTTCTATAATCACGTGTCCGTTTTTCTCAATGGTATCGATTTTTACAACTTTGACACTGGTTTCGGGGATAAATATGCCATTGTCAATCAGATCATGATTGTATGCATTTAGTTCTAAATTCCTGTTGGACAGATTAAAATCATATTTGTATAGAAACGGTATTCCGATTATTCCGTCTTCAGGTATGGGAAATTCTGCACGCACTATATAAAAAAGATGATCCTTATCGAGGTATTTACAATTAATTACCCGTGTAGATAAATGCTTGTCGTTTCCCATATAAAATTCTTTATTGCAATTTTCGGTGGGACGTTTCGGTTAATAATTTTCCCTCTCGTCGTAATCCGTGCAAGTCTGCTCGTATCGAAAACAATCGTCCGGATATGGCTGATACTCGATTTCGCAGGCCTGTATCTCTTGCTCCTCTTGTTGAGTTTGCTCGTAGTCTTCTTCCTCCTACACTTCTTTTTCGTACGTGCAGTTCACTCACTGTGGTGGATGATTGAGGTTTTTGGGGGGGGGTCTCCTACCCGTCGGAAATATAGAGGCTTTTCTCGACTGCTGCTTTTCCCTAAACCATACTTCTGCTTCGAGGACTTCCGGCTGTGCCTCGTTCAGTCTCGTGAGTTTTTTTTAGTGACATGCGGGTGTTCTGCTTGTAGGGCATATTGTAATTCATTCAGGTGTTGCCGAAATCTCTGATTATAACCCTGCACGTTTTCGGTAGCTTGTTGTCTGACATTATCTAATTTTGATCGGGCTAAATCGACGGAGCTATTGGTGCCTAAATTGTGTCTCAAAGCTTCAAACAACTCATCATAATTACTAATGTGCGTGAATCTAATAGCACTTTTTGCATTTTCGACTATTTTTTCCGCGATAATGAAACCAAGCAATAAATTGGGTTGATTACATCGCTTCTGGGCTCTTTATACACTTTTAATGAAATCTTCTACGCCATTATCGTCGCGACCTTCCAAAGGCTTTACAGTCCTAATTATGTCCTTTGCAGGCGTCGACCCATTTTCCGGGTTTTGGGTGACGCGATTGTCTGTCGAAGAGTGTTCGCGTGGTGGTCTCGCGAGGGACAACGGTTGGACCTGCCTTTGTCCGTGTTAATGTGGCGGAGAGGACCCTGCGTTAGGCTGCTGTGCAGGAAGGGGAAGCAAAGTGTTTTGTGGAGAAGAATGCGGAGAAATGTGTCGTGACGAATCCCTATGCCTATCCTCGTCGTGCGACTCGTCTTCGGTTTCGAGCATATTGCTGTGCTTAGCAAGTTTTTCAATATCTTCTACTCTCTTTCTATTTTCGTTGTCCAGAAGTGAAAGTTTTTTTTTCATAATCGACTGATTTTGTTCGACTATATCCAGTTTTGCCAACATTTTATTCAGGATCTCGGATGGAGGGAGTTGCTCGGCATTTGAAGGAACATCGATAGGATCGGCCATTGTAGGGATATTAATGGAAGGGTTATCACTTAAATGATCCTCGGAATCGTTACGGCTCTCCTCCGTAGAGTATAAGATTTGACTTCGATATGTCTTAAAATCCAGCGTGGCTATACAACCCTATCTAATTTCGCAATTCAAATAAACAGTAATTGCATTTAGCTGGTTTTCGGCGATGTTCTTTGTATTGTACAACTAAGTGGTGGTGGAAGTTGTTCTCGGCGTTATCGGCGGTGTCGAAGTGTAGACAGCAATTCCAAACGGTGCTAGCTTGTCAAGGTGACATCTGCCCTTTCGAGGACTCAGAACCTCAGGACTACCTCCTAGAGTTACTTCGTTCACCCTAATCGTTGGTTTGCCCTTGTGCCTATTCTCGGTTAAATTAAAATTTGATGGCGAATATATGTTCAAAACGAGAATTTATTCAATATTATTTTATTTTATTTTTACGACCGTTTTGAATTTCTGAAAGCTTGGACTTCTTGAAGTTCCAGGTCTTCTTTTGATCCCAGCACAGCTCTCGTGACGTCAGTGGGATCATAACAGGATCGCCAAAATGTGACGGCGCGGGGTTTCACAATAGAATTTATCTATTCATTAACAATTACTTATGATTTTCCACTTACACCAATTACTTAATCCACAATATTGTAATAATATTGTTACAATATTGTGCCTCACACGAGGCACAAGCGAGCCAGGCTCGGTATTCCTCGTCTCGAACGGCATCACGTCATAGATATAATGACCTTTACATAACAGCGAACTTGAAAAGCGGTTCTTAAAGGTCGACGCCTATGGTTCTCACTGAAAACATACATGCATCAATAAAGTCCCTCTTCTTCCCCTTTGTGCATAATAAACTAATAAACATACCACAAAGAAATTACTTTTTAGCAATACAATAGAATGTATAACCAAAATGGTTGAATTTTCACCTCACAAAGACGAATTTATTCGAGGATAGTTGAATTATCAAACTGAGAAGCTCAGTTTAGAACATCTAGATCATTTTCAGCCAATCTAGAACTGACTAACGCGCATTAATCATAAGAATTATGTTCTTTGGAATTAAAAATAATTTAAAAGAATTCCATAAAGTTTACGAGAACTCCAGATGATCTTTATCCTGAAATTTGTATGTCACAACTTTTCTTTGCAGAATCCTTTACTGATGGTTGTAAAGTATTTTATATCAAAAACAGAATAAAGTAAAAAGCTCTTTTTGAAGTTTGTTCAACAAGAAACATGAATCCCCTATTCGTTTTCGCAGAGCTGAGTTCGCAGTCGAGCAGAGATTCCCTTGTTACTCCCCGCCCGGTTCACTGTCGCTCTTGTCCTTCTCGTCTTATACTTCAGCCTGCTGAGGAACAACGTCTTCGTACGAAGGACAGTTCTCGTCCTGGTAGGCCTCCGTCGACTAAATTGATTGGATACGCACTTGGACAACTGGGATACATTCGACTTATTCCCCGCACCAATCAGAATCTACGATTCGATTTCCGAAGATACATTTTTCCTTCCGGTTATCCAATTAGATTGCGGACAGAAGAAAATACCAATATTGTCGTGCCAAACCAAGAACATATTGAATTATAAGCATCCAATTGGTGACATTTAAATAAAATCGAAGAACATGACCATGAAGTTTCCCATTGATTTAAAATGGGAAAAAGTCAGCTTCTTGTAAATCTAATATTTAAAAGCGATAATTTAAAAGCGTAATATTGGGGTTTATTAGCGATTTTTAAAAGTTAAGAAAAAAAATCATTAGTCGGTTATTCCAGAATACCCAGTCATTTTTTAACTAATATTCAAGTGCTTAAACAATTTCAATTTGTTTAAATTTTTGTTTCAGTCAACTCGCGAAATGAACATATTTTCTAGACTTGATCAGTTTCTTAATCAATGATAACAATACAACCATTTTTTTAAATAATTGTACAATTATGTAAATAACACACATTTGTTCAAGTTTATATTTTACCTAAAAAGAGGCAGGAGAAACATTTTATCTCTCTAAATTCTCGACAAATTTTAATATTTTTAACTACTAATCAGTTAATTTTGATTACTCGTAGATTTTTAGACAAATATAACATTTTTACGCAATTTTGATTTGTTTAAAAATTTAAGAGTATTCTAAAAAAGCAAAGTAGAACATAAAAACATTTTAATCTTTCGAAAAATAGCAAAAATAAAACATCCAGCCAATTAAAATTGTTTAAACAGTTGAATATTGGTTTAAAAATGACTGAGAATTCTTAAATTACCGAATAATGATTTTTTTTTAATTTTTAAAAAGCGCCAATAAACCGCAATATGATTGATTATTATGGTCAGACGAATTCTGAACAATATACTGAAACACGGAATTATTTGTAACATATTATCGCGTTTAAATATTAGATTTACGGAAAGCTATTAATAAAAATATTAATAGGCAAAATCTTTAAAAAAAGTTACAGGGTTAGATTGTGCAACTTTTTCTAATCACTTAAAAAATGTGACTTTTTTATAAAATTGCAGCTAAATGACTTTCTCCGTTTTTCTCACTAGTTCGCCACTTAGTTTCAATTTTAATCACATTGAGACGTTCGAACATTCTTCCACAAAACCTACCGACGAACATCAGACAACGGGGAGCATCTTCGATACTTTGATTTCTGCCAGCAACAATGAGACCTGTTGCAGTAATTATCACCTATGATGATGAGCAGCTGTTATAGGCAAAACTTAACGAGGTGGATGGTGAGCAAAAGAATTTAGCTCACCCCATTGGGCAACGAATCCATGTTTTGTGAGCTGATCTCGAGCAAATATATCCAAGAGAAGAGAATAAAGAAAGACAGCTTAATCAGTTTAAACATGATTTAAACAGTACTGCAGTGGAGTTCAATCAGATTAGAGAATATACGCTATAAATAAATTACACAAACACTTTAAATCAAATGCTGAGAACAATGGTAGCCGGATTGGATAGCTACTGTGACGTCTTGACAACGTATACATACACTTAAATTCGCTAAGTTGCTCGATTTAATTTTAATCGAATAAGACCACAATTTGGGACAAATTTGGTCAAATGAATTGAATATACATAATTTACAATCTAATCAGTTTATTTAGATTGAATACATAGATTAATTTGTGAAGAAGAAAAGATGCGCAGGGGTTCTAAGATGGAAACTTCAAGTGATTTTGAAAAGGAATGTTATTCATCTCCGACTGGAAAGAACGGATTTATAAGTGTTTTGACAGATAAGAGAGGGAAGATGACAGAGGTTAATGTTTATTAGGACTTAGCGAGTTTAGGTTTGTTTGCGCATGTTTAATCTCTCAGGGCTGGTTCCGGATCTACCGTAGTGGAGGGTGTTTGGTATAGATCCTTGACCCTCAGTGTATCCGGTATTCCAGATAATTGATGACTTGGCACGTGATGCGTTCGACTAGGGTAGAATTAAATCCCAAATGAAGATTGTCACGATGAACTGGTATTTTAGAAGGCACTGGGAGAGTACGATCCCAAAAGAATTGAAACCACTGGTTGAGCTGGTCTGAACCGAAGGGTTGAACACTGGTACCGAAGGACTGCTCAAAAATACGTATGAGGACTGGCGAAACTGACTGGTAACCGACGAATAACTGAAGAATGACTGCGAATAACTGACGAATAACTGACGAAACTGAGTGACGAATAATAACTGACGAAATACCGCTAATAACTGACTGTTGTCCACCTGTTCCAGAGTTTTTATACAGCGTGGTAGGAGGAATCTCTTTGGAGATCCACGCGTTGCCATACAATCCATCCTCATTGCACTAAGTTTTTATGACTGGCTTGACTAAACATTAGGTGTCCATTTGGCAGTGCTGAACCAATCCTTGAGAAGGCATTATAGCTTCCATCCTTTCCAGGTACTGGAGAGTTCGTAAAATGCATGATTCCCACCCCCTTGGTAGGTACGAGAGACGCTCGTCATAGTAACCGTTCTTCCCGTTCTTCTCATATGAAGATATCGAGCACCCCTCAAGACCAATTCTATTTTGTTCGGCGCGTGCACTTTTCTTTCACATTTTAAAATACATGAAATTCGTATATTCAAATAAATAATTATAATATATTGTCACAGTTACGCGACACTACACAAGATCAGCCGATCAAATCCTAGATGACATATACGACGCTAGAAGAGAAAATTGTAGGAAGTTGTATATCGACATGGAGAGTAACATGCCCCCAAACTTATGTTTCCTACTTGACGACCAAAGGCCAGTATCGAGAAATTGACACAATCAGGAACATCAACGATCATGGTTAGGAATGCACCTTTATGGCTCGTACTGGATATACCACTTCTCGACAAATAAGATTATCTACTCTACCATATTCATTCAATACCCGTACCTAAAGAAATATGTGTGACCAACTCTGGCTGGGAATATATAAATTTTAATCCTAGATATATCTGACCTAATTTGACAAATTCAATTGACTCACACATCTAAGTCATCAACGGTAATCAGAGCTCTTTCACAGGTTTTTAACATTAAAAATGATAATCTCTTACGTAAAAGTTCGTTATTTGCATTAACATACAATTTTTAAAACTAGCAATTCGTAAAACAAAACCACAATGATGTTTTAATGTTTTAATTTAATTTTGATCTAACATCAGTCTACAAGGATTATTATGTTTTATTTTACAAGTTTTTGATTAAATTTATTATACACAGTCACAAGTGAATCGCAATTTGCAACAAATTTCATAAACAGGTGTGGGAAAATTGGGTAATATCTGCCTTATATGACCTTCCTTCATTTCATCTGAGGTCATATTCTTAACATCACCGCCTATCATATTTAGTTTTATTCTAAAATGATTTCTATCTGTCTCATATATTTCACGAAGAATCCCAGCATACTCCAGTATTGTAAACTGGTCACCATTGGATGTTGATTACCCAATATATTCTTGTTTTGGCGTGATACAAATTTACAATTTCATACAAGTAATCGAATTTCCTTATCGATGCGAAAATAGTATCTTCGAAACTAGAATTGCCGGTTCTGATTTGACTCAGGAGAGGTCCGTGCAGGTGCGCTGTTTGTGGCACAAGAAGAAGAACCAGGATAGCGTTTGCCATTGGGATTCCATTCGGACTCTAGTGAATCGTAGTTTTCAAAAGCTTTGATAAAACTTTTTGGGAAGATCGGATGATTTTTGCTTACTGGACAACACCTTATTTCATCTTCAGTCAAATTATCAACTGCGCCGGTTATTATATTTAGTTTCATTCGCGAATTATATTCATCTGCCCTATATATTCCATGAAGAGTCCCACTATAATCCAATATCGCAAAAACGTCACCACTGGATGTTGATAATACAATGTATTCTTGGTTGTTCTCAAGCATATAGTTCGTATGATCTATTCGCATTCGAATTGGTTCATAGACAGGAAAAACGTATCTTCGTAATTCAAATCGCTGGTTCTTGTTTGTGCAAGGAATAAGCCGAACATAGCCAAGTTGTTCTATTGCACATCCAAGTACTTGAACGGAAAGAGGCCTTCCTGGAGAGAACCTGGAGCTGGCATGAAGACGAGGCTCCTGAGGTGATGTCCGGTGAGGTGAATGTTGTCTATCATGAGAAGAAGAACCCGGGTTGTGTTTGCTATGAGGATTCCATTCGGACTTTAGTGAATCGTTATTTGCTATAGCTTTATTAAAACTTTGGGGGAAGATTGGCTGACGTTTGCCTACTGGACAATATCGCATTTCATCTGGGGTCAAATTAACAAATTCGCCGCTTCTCATATTTATTTTTATTCTCATACGAGGCCTTTTGTTCGAATATATTCCACAAAGAACCCCGGTATGCTCTAATATTGCAAAAATGTCACCATTGGATACTGCTAAAACAATATGTTCTTGGGCTGACACGGGAATATAGATATAATTTTCTGTTCGCAATCTAATTGGATAACCAGCTGGGAAAACGTATCTTCGAAATTCAAATCGTAGATTCTGATTTGTGCGGGGAATAAGCCGAATGTATCCAAGTTGTCCAAATGCATATCCAAGTACTTTAGGTGAAGGCGGCCACCTAGTGGGCGGCCTAGTTTCAGCATGAAAAGGAGGATCCTGAGGAGAAGTCCAGTCAGCGGAATGGTTTCTGTCATTAGGAGAAGAACCAGGGTTACGTTCGCTATTAGGATTCCATTTGGGCTGTAGTGAATCGCTATTTGCTGAAGCTTTAATAAAACTTTCGGGGAATATTGGGTGTCTTCTGCCTACTGGAATATCTCGAATTTCATCTTCTGTCATATTATCAACTGCGCCGCTTATCATATTCACTTTGATTCTTGATTTAGTTCTATGTGTCGTATATATTCCACGAAGAATCCCGATATACTCTAATATTGCAAAAATGTCACCATTGGATGCTGATAATACAATATGTTCTATGTTTGCCACGGGAATATAGGTCTTTTTTTCTGTTCGCAATCTAATTGGATAACCAGCAGGAAAACTGCATCGTCGAAATTCTAATCGTAGATTCTGATTTGTGCGGGGAATAAGCCGAATGAATCCAAGTTGTCCAAATGCATATCCAAGTACTTTATGTGAAGGCGGCCACCCAGGAGTCGGCCTAGTTTCAGCATGGAAAGGAGGTTCCTGTGGAGAAGTCCAGATAGTTGTATGGTGTCTGTCAGAAGGAGAAGAACCAGGGTTGCGTTCGCTATTAGGATTCAATTCGGGCTGTAATGAATCGCTATTTGCTGAAGCTTTAATAAAACTTTCGGGGAAGATTGGGTGACTTTTTCCTACTGGAATATCTCGAATTTCATCTTCGGTCATATTATCAACTGCGCCGCTTACCATATTCACTTTAATTCTTGTTTTAGTTCTATGTGTCGTATATATTCCACGAAGAATCTCGATATACTCTAATATTGCAAAAATGTCACCATTGGATGCTGATAGTACAATGTGTTCTTGGTTTGGCACGGGAATATAGGTCTTTTTTTCTGTTCGCAATCTAATTGGATAATCAGCAGGAAAAATGTATCTTCGAAATTCGAATCGTAGATTCTGATTTGTGCGGGGAATAAGCCGAATGAATCCTAGTTGTCCAAGTGTGTATCCAAGTGCTTTAGGAGAAGGAGACCTACCAGGGGGCGACCTGTCCCTGCTACGAACTGGATGCTCCTCGGGAGCCTGAGGTATAAGACGAATAGGAGAAGAACGACAGTGCACCGGGCGGGGAGTGTCACGGCAATATCTCCTTGACTGCGAACTTAAATCTGCGAAAAGAAAAAAAGGATTTATCATTCTCGTTGAAAAAACTGCAAAAAGAGCTTGATACTTTATTCTCGGTTTTTGTGTAAAATACTTTAAAACCATAAGTAAAGGCTTCTAGATAATTTCGGTAACATTTTAGTTTAGTAAATTATTATGATTTCAAAGAACTGTATTTAAAAACTAAATCTCATTTGCAAATTAATTCTTTCTTTCTTAAAAATGCAACCATTTTGTGGGTAAAATTAATAATTTTTGGAAAATTCTTCTCCCTGGTTTGCAAATTCAAATATTTGTTTGTAAGACCAACTGTTTGGTGAAAAATCAAAAAATTAATTTCTTTATGTTCTACTATCTGGCCGAAACAGCATCTTCATTGGTTGAAAACGATCTCTTTGTTCTTTAATGAATAGTTAAAGTTGAAATCTGATGACATATTATACTTGGTTGTCCACTACTGATTAATTTGATATCAAAAACGAATATGTTACGATTTTTTCTAAGATTTAACTTCACTCTGTTTCTATGTTATTTCGTTCTTATTAAAAATTTATTTTGCCAATTATAACAATAGAAGGGATGAAAGAGAAACGTAAAAAGATTGGTATACTTTTAAGTCATTTCGAGTTTAAAAAATGTAGCCCTTATTTAATTTTTGATATTTCAAAGTAGAATTTCAAAATATTGTGGTGACTAAAGTCTACGTTTGGTAAATAGAATATCTTTGTCGCGATATTTAAAAAATAGAAAGTGCGCACCTACTTGAATCACTTTGGCTACTACATATAATTTTAATTTCATGAAATTTTAATGTATAATAAGTAATAAATAAGTCAGTAATAAGATCCATATAAACTCATATGATCAGCACACAATCGATTGTATAATTCACCGCTACGAAATACATGTATCTATGTTTGTATATTCATGTATGTATATTTGAATATTCATCTATGTATATTTGTATATTTATGTATGTAAAAAATGTTATAATTCGGAAATGCCTTAGCACTGAAAAGTTTCGGGTCCCTGATGACGAGTATTTCTTAGGGTTTGGTTGAGTCATAATTAAATAAAAAAGTTTTTTAATCGCACAGTTGTGAAAATATATCGTGAATGTTACTCTTGTTTCTTAATCTGCATAATATACCCAATTTTTACAGTTTTTTGAAAAAAGTTATTCAAGTTCGTAGTTTTGTAGCAT
>CAKNWT010292483.1:4157-14169 GCA_932066315.1 Andricus coriarius | reverse complement strand
TTACGCTTTTCTCTGAATTCTGTGAATTCTTCCACTATTCTCTGAATTCTTCCAAATTCTTTGAATTCTCTGAATTTTTTAAAAATTTTCTGAATTATCTAAACTGTTTTGAATTTTTTTAATTCACGATATCACTGAATTTTTAAAATGATGTTTAATTATCTTGAAATCATTAGTATACACGTTGAATTATTTAAACTTTCTTTGAATATTTTTGATTCTGTAGAATTCACACGAATTCTACAGAAATTTTAAAGTTTTTTTTCTTAATTCTCTTGAAATATTTATAAAATACCATGAATTGATCTTAATATCTGCAATTCTTTTGTATTCTATTAACTCTCCTAAATTATTCTGAATTCTCTGATAATTTTTTAATTGTCTGAATTCTTTTGAATTCTGTGACATATTTTAAATTCTATAAATTCTTTTGTATTATCTCAATTTTTTAATTTACATAAATTTATTTTGAATTCTGTGAATTCTTATGAAATCTGTGAATTCTTCGGAATTCTCTGAATTCTTCTAAGTTCTCTAAATTCTTCTGAATTCTTTGAATTGTTTCGAAATTTTATGAACTCTTAAAACTATTCTGAATTCGTCGAATTCCCACGATATCACTGAATATTTTAAAGATGTTTTTTAATTATCTTAAAATCATTACAATACACCTTGAGTTAGTTTGAACTCCTTCTTTTGAATATTTTTAATTCACTTGAAATCTTTAGAATACACCTTGAATTACTTTAACTTTCTTCGAATATTTTGAATCCTGAAGAATTGTACAGAATTCAAAACACTTGAAGGAATTGAAAATAATTCAATGCGTTTTCTAAAGATATCGAAATATATCACAAAACTCACAAATAATTCAGAAGACTATCTGAATACAAAACATTTCAGAGAATTCAAAAGAATTCAGATAATACGAAATAATTGTAGAAATTCAAAATAATTACTGGTGTATTGTAAAGTTTTTAAGAGACTTCAAAAAAACTTCAAAAGAAGTCAAAGGAGTACATGTGGATTCTAGGAATTCGTTTGAATTCTACAGAATATAACATACTCAATGGAAGTTAAAATAATTCTACGTGTATTCTAAAGATTTTAAGGGAATTCAGAAAATTCAAAAGATCTGAAGGATTTCAAAGTAACTTGAAATGTATTCTAATAATTAAAAGATAATTAAAAATCATTAAGAGAATTCAGTGGTCTCGTAAGAATTAAAAAATTCAAAACAGTTCAAATAATTCAGAAAATTAAAAAAAAATCAGATAATTAAAAAAAAGACAATACAAAAGAATTCATAGAATTCTGAATATCTCAGAGAATTGGCAAGAATTCAGGCATTTTAAAATTTATAAAGGAATTCAGAATAATTCAGGACAGTTCAAAGAATACAAAATACTTAGAGAAAGTTAGAACAATTCATTATTCATGGTGTATGGTGAAGATTTCAAGAGAATTAAAAAAAAAACAATTTAATTCTAAAGAATTCGTTTGAATTCTACAGGATTAAAAATATTCAAAAAAAGTTAAAATAATTCAACGTGTATTCTAATGATTTCATGAAAATTTAAAAAAATTCAGT
Organism: Andricus coriarius; assembly: GCA_932066315.1. Lineage (NCBI taxonomy): Eukaryota > Metazoa > Arthropoda > Insecta > Hymenoptera > Cynipidae > Andricus > Andricus coriarius. The sequence goes on along the minus strand of CAKNWT010292483.1, from coordinate 12,578 downwards.
TATACCGTGAATTCAACAAATTCAAAACAGTTTAGAGAGTTCAGAAAATTTTAAAACAATTCAGAGAATTCAGAATAAATCAGGGAATTCAAAGAATTTGGAAGAATTCAGACAATTCGGAAGAAATCAAAGAATAGTGGAAGAATTCATAGAATTAAGAAGAATTCAAAGAATTAGGAAGAATTTAGAAAATTCGGAAGAAATCACAGAGTGCTAATGAATTCGCAAACTTCAAAAGAATTCACAGAATTAAAAAAAGAGCATTTCAAAAGAATTTAGAGATTAAAAAAGAATTCAAAAGGTTTCAGAGAATTTCAAAGAATGCAGACAATTGAGAAGAATCAAGAGAATTCGGAAGAGTTCAGAGAACAGCGGCAGAATTCAGAAGAATTCATAGAATTCAAAATATTCAAGAGAATTTGAAATTCAGAGAATACAAAAGACTTGGAGAAATTCAAAATAATTTAAGGGGTACTGTAAAGGTTTTAAGATAATTGCAAAGAATTCAAAGGAGCACAAGTGAATTCTAAGGATTCGTTTGAATTCTACAGAATTAGAAATACTCGAAGGAAGCTAAAATAATTGAACGTGTATTCTAAAGGAAAAGATATTTTTTAAGAATCTCGTCTCTCAGTTGCCGTGTGAAGTTGCACTATTGATATTCACAACCTCCTGCAAATTTAAAATTACTCTTTTGCTCACACACCCTCATTAGTGACACATGGACTGTCGGTCATCTAACGCATGCTTCCGATTGGTTAATATTTAATTGTTAATTACTCATTAATTATTAACTTTACCACACATTTTTATTATTAACTTCAACTTCATTTTTTATGAGGAATTCAAAAATATAAAAATGTACCTTGAGTGCTGGGACACCCTGTAGATTGTAGTGCGTGAATAGAGTTCAGAGTCAGTTCTATTACTTAGAGAACGGTACCGAGAATGAGAATATAACCGGCGGATAAATTCTTTGAGAATTTAAAAGAACTTTCAAAGTCAACATAACGTAAAATTTCAACTCAATTTTTGATAAATTGGCTGTAAATTCAAATTTAGATAGTTTACAACACAAAATGTTAATAGTCAAACTTCTTCTATGCATCTTTCTTTATTTATAAATATATTTATATAAGTAAATCACTTTAAACTAACTAGGTAAATAACGTAAACAATAACAATATTGTTAAAAATCATACATTCTTAAATTCTCTTAAATTCTTTTACATTCTTCTAAATTCTGTCATATTCTCCGTTATATAACCCAACTTAAATTCTCGAGAATTTAAGAACTCTATGCGTGAATCCCTTTTTTCAAAAAAAGTTTCAAATTCGCTATGGTCTGGATGTTCGTAAATATCACTGAAGGATAATCCCCAGGCTTTCCTGGTTTGCTTATCAAATCGATTTAAAATGTGATGTATAAATAAACAATTGCGTTGAACTTTGGCTTCACCTAAGTTATTAAGTGAATCGATCGCTATTTTATATTTATTATAAATACGATACAATTCGCAACTCGATTTTTGACTAGCAGCAGAAATAAACAAACAAATCATCGAACACTTTATTCACAATTGAATGGTTGTGTTCATATCTAGATTTTAACGCGTCCGATGCCTTTTTATAATTAGCATTGGTTATCGTAAGTGAACTTAAATAAATCGTGAAAACTTATTACTTTGGGGTAGTTTTATATTTAGAGAGTTACTTTCTTTCTGTTGACTGCGCGAATTTTCCAAGAACGTTGAGTTACCTGCTGGAAAAACTAGAACGAAATTTGCTTTCCAGTCACTGGGAAGCTCCACGGCTTCTTCATATTTATCAGAAGCATTATTATACTCCTTGTCCATGAAGTATTCTTCTATTCCTCTTTCGGTATAAGTGGCAAAGGCGTTGATGTGATTGTGATACTTTCCAATCTCATTGAAGTAGGAAATCGGATGGTGAATGAGTCCGAATTTGTCGCGTTGGGTGTTTCGTCAAGTTTTAAATGATATTGTTTTGTAAGTTGTTATTGTGAGTAGAAATACTCACTTTTGAATAAATTTAGAAGTCACTTAATGATTCCAATTAGCGAGCACTGAGTCACTGAGTATCGATTTACCGTAGTAACAGCCGAAGTATATAATAGAAGAGAGTCCCTAATATGTATGCGTGTAACAAGAACACATAAACGACTCCCTGTGATATTGACGAGAGAGAGAGGACAGTTAATAGGCGTGAGCCAGAAAGATTAATATGCGGTTAAGCCCGTGAAAGTCAATTAGAGAGAGCAAGTCACGCACTATCGAGCCGATATAATTGATGAGAGCGAGTGAGAGGCGCGTATACTTGTCTCCCGAGATCTGAAATCTTTGAAGCAGAGAATGCTTTAAGCAGAACAAACTTCAAGATTGCGAAGCCACGAGGTAAAAATAGCTGCCGACCATCAGAACTCGTCATATTTTTAAAAATTACAAGATAATTCGAAATATCACTGTATCCGTACTTGAAGGACCAATGTTTAAGACATGAAATTTATCACACACAACTCTAAGGTTACATAGGTAAGTTATTGTAAGGATTACGAGGCTCTGACAGCCGAGAAGTTTCTTGCCACAATAAAACACTGGCACTTTCATAATACAAGTGCATTTATTATAATAAATATACAAATCACTTCAAAAACTATATCAGATGATTTTACTCTCAATTTAAACGACCGATCACGAATATATTAGCATGTGCGAACCGATTTTGTATAGCTCAATTGTTGCCACGTTTACTGTCGCCATTTTCAACCATCTGGAAGAAGCGTTCCCCGAAACGGGAGGTGACGTAAATCTTATAGTCAAGTCAAGTGCGCAATTAATATTTCGCGTCTTATATGTTCGACGTCATTTGAAATGTAGCAATTTACGCTATATGCGTAAACAACAAGGAAGTATTCAGTATAACACTTCTGACAATATCGGACAGCGGCAGCCCCGTCAGCTTCATGAAGTAAAAATTGACAATTTCAGCGGCGATTAAGGTAACCGATAAAAATCAATTAAACTACTAAAGAATAAATGAATCTCCAACGAAAATATTTTGATTTGTTAATTTCCATACATTAAACAAGTCGGTTATCAAAGTCAATTAACCACTTCCACTAATTGACGATCAGTTAGAAGTTCTAAACAAGAAGAAAACTTTTCTCTACTAAATCTTGAACATGTATTTTCTCATATTAGGATGTCACCGGAATTGATAAAAGACATCATTTACAACTCTAATTATCTAAACCAACTTTTTGGAGCGAGATTCCAAGTTGTTTCTCCTTTTTCTTCGACCGTTGATATAATATCAAAATTAAGAGCTTAAAAGCTTTTCTTTCTTCGGTCTTACGGTCCAATAAATACAAACATAAAAAAACGATTATAGTTGTTTAAAAATCGTTTTTACTTTCAACATTTCGGCTCTCACTGCGGGCCTTCATCAGGAAAGTTTTCATTTCTAAAATAAATGTTGTTTTTATGATAAATTAAAACTAAAATACAATAACCTACTATGTAACATAATTTTTTTTTGTTATTACCTGTAATTAAAAATTACGTAGTGTCAAAAAATAGGCATTTTAGAGTCCACCATATAACTAATAAAAGATTACATAAGGTGAGGATTTAATACTTATGTCGAAAATTGATATAGTCGTTATCCAAAATCTGAGCCTCACCAAATTTTTTTGAGAGGCTCCAAACCAATTCGATTACCCCATCGGTTGTCCGATGGAGTCACCATTGTCTCCCATTGTTTCAAATTTGGTGTTGGAAGATATAGAAAGGAGAGCATTAGAAAAATTAAAATTTACACCGATCTTATATAAACGCTATTTGGATGATGCATTCTTGATTATACCAACCAATAAAATTGTAGACGTAGTAAACACTTTTAACAGTATAGATGATTCTATCCAGATTATTTACGAAATTGAAAAAGATAATTCTTTAAATTATTTAGATTTATTGATTATTAAAACGCCTGAAGGTGATTTGATAACTAATTGGTACAAAAAGCCGTCATGTTCTGGGCGGTATTTAAATTATGATTCTCACCAATTATTCAGTCAAAAAATTGGTTTAATTAAAGACTTAGTAGACAGATGTATAAAATTAAGCAATGTAAAATTTAGAAAAGAAAATTTATATAATTTGAAAGTCACTTTATTGCAGAATAATTATTCACTCCCGCTAATAGAAAGTGTTATAAAAGAAAGAGTTCACGAAATTTACAATAGTATACACAAAACTAATAAGCATAAAAAATGGCTAGAAAAATACAAACAAAAAAACAGATTTAAAGGTTACCTTACCTTATGTTCAAGGCCTTTCTGAAAGACTAAGATGTTCTTTAAAAAATGTAACATTAACGTTTATTTTAAAAATAACCACACTCTGGATAATTTTGGTTTGAATAAAAAAGATTCCGAAGAGGTTGAAAATTTATCAGGTTTCATATACTTAATTAAATGCACTGGTTGCAATAAAGCCTACATCGGGGAAACTGGTAGAAGATTAAAAACAAGAGTTGTCGAACATAAGAGAGATTGCGAAATTGGAAATTTAAACACAGGTCTGTCTCAAAATTCATGGAATTTTGACCATTTTTTTATTTTAATTCTAATAACATTAGAATTTTAGCAAGATCGTCGTAAGATTTATCAGATAAAATTTGGCTCTGCATTCTTATCAATGAAAATAGTCCTGGCAAAATAGCTCGAAAAAGGTCGATTTTCAGAAAAAATTAGAAAGTTTTTTTCCCCTTCATAACCATGTCCGTCAATAGCTACACCTAAACACGTAGTAACGCTGTTTTCGCTATTAATTACGAAAGGTCTCTTAGTTTTCGACTCGTCACTTATAAACGGATAGTTTTTTGACAAACATGCATGGAAGAAAATTTGTAGGGTAGAAAGCCCATGTGGAGGAGTTTTTGGTGAATTTTGTTAGTGTGGCGTTAGTGTCAGAGTTAGATAGTGCATCATGAGAATATTTAAAAAGTTTTGACTTTGAGGATGAATATTCCGCATATAATATTGTACATAATCTTCAATTATATCTTCTTCATCAGTGATCTCTTCTTCTGCATTAGGACAACCTTGACATCGTAAAACAGGTGTTCCACATTCACATTGCTTGCCGCAACCCATTTTGCATGAGCAAACAATCAAATTCATGTCGCTACTATTTTCCCGTTTCTTTTCCAGTTAACTTTTTCATGTTCCAATCCGCGTTGTCAAAAATATACTCAGTAAAAGGAATTTAGGTCTAAATCGGGTTTCAAAGAATTAAGAGCATATGCTTTGAATATCACGACATTCTTGTAGGTTAAACAGAAACCCAAAGCTTGAACTGCATTTGCAATCGTTTTTCACGCAACTTTTCTAAATAAAAATACTGCCGGAGAAAGCAATACGCAAGAAACAAAGGAGCGAGGTCTTGTTGCTGTAGTTATATAGCATGACCGATGGCTATACACTTCTTTTTTAATGTTTCAGTATCTGTTTTTTTACCCTCTACGATAACTGCATATAAGAACGTACGCAATGTTGGTACAACTGAAATATTTGCTTCACGCATAAGGCCCTTAACATCTACGTATTCTGTAATATTATATGAAGTGCTTCGAATATATTCTTGTACTATATATCCCACTACGGTTAGTATTCACATACGCTCTTCTTCTTCATTGTTTGATCAACTCGTATACCAACTGTTGATGACTTTAAATGCTTCCGCAGATCGGGATTTAAAGTCAGCAACAGTTCGTATACGAGTCGAAGAAAGAAGAAGAAGAAGAACGTATGAAAATTATAGCAGCGGGATATATAGTACAAGTAGCTATTCAAAGCACTCCATATAATATTACAGAATACCCAGATTTTAAGGACTTCATGCGTGAAACAAATTCTTCAGTTGTACCAACATGGCGTACATTTTTATATGCAGTTATCGTAGAAGGTAAAAAACAGACACTGAAACATTGCCACAGAAGTATACAGGGTGTCCCAAAGTTCGCGCATACGGACCACATATCTCGAATACTGGTGAAAAACTAAAATCATATTTTCGAGCTCAAAAATGTCGAATACTCATTATTTTTTTAGATAAAGAATGTCAAAGTTGGCCAATCACGTTGCGCTTTTCAAAATTAGGCAGTGGTGCTCAAATTTAAAAAAAAATCCTCGACAGCAACTCAATTCACGGTAAACACTTTTCTCGTTCACAACAGTGACCTTTGGAAACAAATTCGCAACGAAAACTGTTTACCGTGAATTGGGTTGCTGTCGAGGATTTTCTTAAAGATTGAAACACCACTGCCTAACTTTGAAAGACGCAACGTAATTGGCCAACTTTGACCTTCTGTATCTAAAAAAATAATGAGTATTCGACATTTTTGAACTCTAAAATATGATTTTAGTTTTTCACCAGTATTCGAGCTATGTGGTCCGTATGCGCGAACTTTGGGACACCCTGTATAGTCATCAGTCATGCTATATAACTGCAGCAACAAGACTTCGCTCATTTCTTCCTTGCGTATTGTTGTCTTAGTGCACATTAGGAGATCATTGATCTCATTTCGTTGATATGCTGTGGCCGCGATCTTCCCTCCGTCCACTTGAGCTTCTAGCTACATATGTATACAATAATAGGTGTTGCCGCTCGTTGGAGCGAGCGAGAGAGAGGGAAGGAGGGAGAGAGAGAGAGAGAGCGAGCCAGCGATAATTATAATATCGCGTGCCACTTCTCTTATATTCATGCTCTCCTGGCATCATTGAGTCCCTGACTGACTTCAAAATGTTTAATAAAATTATAATAATTAATAACAACTAAAAGTCGATTAACAGAAAAGCCCTAATAATTTTCGAAGCGTCTATCTATAAATTTTGGAAACGATCAAAGAAGATGAAGATTTCGGTGATCGATAGCAATCTATGTTTGTACCATTCTGATCAAAGAAGATGAAGATTTCGGTGATCGATAGCAATCTATGTTTGTACCATTCTAAGGGAAGATAGTTACGTTCAAATCAATTAATAGTTTACCTGACTATAAAATGTATACACATTTCTATAGTTATAAAAGTGCCCTGTATTGATTATTGACTTTTGAAATCAATAAGCAATATTAGTGTAGGCACTAATTGTTTGCAATTGTTAATCAACAATTCCAGTAAATATTGTTCTAAATTCTAAAAACTCAGACTCTATTTAAAATTAAAATCTGAAATAAAGCATAACTTTTGCAGAAGGGTTTGACTGTTGCTGTCGATCATGGAAATAATAATTTTAATAAGCTAAATTAAAAGTTTCACCTCAAATTGACATTAGTGGACGTGCCCTGAAAGATTGCTTAGTCGATGCCTTACCAGCATCAGCATTTTTTAAGTCACACCACATCCTTCCGTTCTTCCCGCAGCAGTCAGCAGGACTAAAAATTTCAGACTTGCAAAAATCCCTACCCACAGTTCAAAGAGGCTAATCGCAGTCAAGTCTCCAGAGCATTTTGCGTTAACTTCTTGTACGATCAAGAAGTTCGGTAAGAAAAAAGGACATGTAAAATATTCTCGCGCTCCGTGCGCTTTTGCTCTCACGTGCGCGTCGTGATGGTTGCCCCGAAGGTTCCGGGCCGAAAAAGGAGACACCAAGAGGGTTTTGGGACGTTAACTGGAGAAACGTAAAAATCGCGTAAACAGGCTTAGTGCATCCAGTCCAGTTCGGGAGGGAATAATAACATATTCAAAGGACTAGAAATTCGAGTAACTTGTGCGTGGATCAACCCGATGAATAAGTCCACATCGGTATAGCCGGAATGATCCGAAGTAATAAACTATGTAAGATTGTGTCGATATCATATAAATCGACGGGGGGAGCGGTCGCGACGTGTCGGTGTGAGTGTGAGTGAAGACGGTAACGACTGTTGTTTCTGGTGACTCATTATATATCATCCAAATCAGAGAAGACGGAATTTGAACAAAAGGTCGGAAGTATAATATCAAAATTTCTTTAAAAGGTATATTTCGAATACTCTCTCTCTCTCTCTCCCTCTCTCCTGCGCCCGAAATTGATTGCGAATATATTTCAAAATTATAGATGTTTCAACAACGAAATTCCTGAAGTTTAGCCCGTTGACACTTCACGTTCGAAGGTCAGGCGGTAGGTTGGAGGTCATTACATTTCATGTCATCAACCATGTTTCAAATGAATAAACTTGAGTTGTATCTTGGAACCACCAAAATTCAAGTTTAAAACTTTATTCATCAACCTTTACACCCATCAGAAATTTAGGGCGATAGCAAAAGTACTTCCCAGGGAAGCAGAGGTCAAAAAACGAAATTCCACATAAAAATAAAATAAACATTTGAGAGAAATCTCAAATGATTGTCTGAGTACCT
>CAKNWT010292482.1:0-10323 GCA_932066315.1 Andricus coriarius | reverse complement strand
TGTTGAAATTGTTAAATCTGAAAGTGCCGAACTTTTTGTCTTTAAGATTTTTAATTACTCTTGGCAAATTTCCAATGGTTCATTGTATATTGAGAATATTGAACCATGAGATTTTCAACAACAAAAATCATCCTAAATTGGTCACACAATTTTTTTCGCCAAGCTTAATCTAGAAGTCTATAACCTTTAACTTTAAACGATTTCAATAAAAAAAAGTTGAATTTCAAACAGTTTTAGCTTGAATCATTTTTAAATTTTACTAATCTTGTTGGAAACAGTAAAAAGGTTTGGTCGTATTTTTAATTTTTCTTTGAACGAGGTCTGCTATAGGAAGCAAGAAGTTGGTGACCTAAATAATGTTATTGCAGAAAGTAAGAGATTCGAAGGATACGAAATTAAGATTTCGATGAATGCACATTCAAAATCTTAAAGCACCTTATCGTAAGTCCTTCAATCGCACTCGGTCGCATTCTTTGTCAACAAACGTCGAAAATGTGGGCTACAGTTCGAGGTCCCTAGACCTACACGTACTCAATATTGCGAATGTGTAAGTACTGTGCCAACACACAGCACAACTCAATACAATCCAAATTTGCCGGCACGTGTACGCACACATGCACTCAAGTACGCTTTTATACGCATGCACGCAATCTCTCCCTCTCTTTCTTTTTCGTGGGCGTATTGATTGGTGCGTGCGGTGAACAGGTGGCGCACCCTTGTGAACGCGTCCAAAAGCTACTGCAATGCCGTCACGCAATAAAGGCATTGCCAAGTGCCAAATGCAAATACGTACTCTACCATGTTCACATATTAGGTAACCAGGCCCGCAGGCCGGGTTTAAAGACCGGGTTTCCCTAGCATAGCGTAGCGAGAAGAACGTATAGAGAATGGGCAAACCAATCAATTCATGTTTTTCAGATTTTCTAAACTTTTTAAAAGAAAATTTTTTGGGTAAATTATTATTTTGTAGAGAAAGATTGAATGTGAAATATCTAGCGATTTCAAAAATTACTACTTTCACGTATTTTTAATGTATAACATTTAATTAACAGAAATGTTAAGCTATTAAATGGCTTTACTCTTCTTTATGTGGGAATGAAAAGGCATTGTACCAATCAACTTTAAATTCACGTTCAAGCTCAGAGTATCGATATAGAATAATATTAGAATATTAATGTAGTGAAAGCCTTTTCCGTTTTTTAATGTTTTTTATTAAAATATTGCCGACATGTTTCGACTCGGATCCGTGTCATTTTCAAGGCGTAGTTCTTATTATTAGTTAACGGAAATTTAAAAAGTTTTTTGGAAGATTGTACACAGTTGTCAAGTATAAACTAATATTTTGAAATTATAAAATTGGAAAAGAAAGTGACAGAGCCTTGTGGCATGTTAAATTATAGCGACATGACACCGGAAACAAATAAAACATCGAATAATATTCATACTCAGTTCGACGAAATTTTAAAATTCTCATCCTAATGAGAAGGTATCAGTTTATGTAAAATTTGACTTCGATGGTTTTCATCAAATGTCCACGTTTTAAGACCCAGTGTGTCAAAAAAAAATTATTTTTACGAAGGTGTCTGTCCGTCTGTCTGTAGTATCATGTAGGCACGATAAATTTCGATAGACTGATCAGATTGAATTGAACTTTGACACACTTTTTTCAGACCTAAACAGACAGGACGAGTTCATTGACCAGCCATTTTTGACCAACAGATCTGTTGTTATCATCGACAATGCTTTTAGAAAAACTAAAAATTAAAAAAAAAATATATATATATAATATTGAAAAAATAAAAAAGTTAGTAAAAATAAAAAATTTCACTGTCAAAAAAACTATGCGATAAGAAAGAAATTGTAAAAAGAAAAATTTTTCATCCCAAAAAGATCTACCAATTTTCTTGAAATCATATTTTTATAAGATGCATAGTTTTTTAATCAGAAAAAATGTTATTAAAAATGAAAAATTCCATTTTACAACAAAAAAAACTATGGAATACGACAAAACATTTAAAAGAAAAATTGTTTGACTCAAAAAGATCTACGAATTTACTTTAGACCATTTTTTGATAAGACTTATAGTTATTTTGCTTTAACCGTGATAACGCTATTAAAAAATATAAAATTCCATTTTCCAGAAAAACGATGCGAGATGCATAACAAATGTTAACAACAAAAATTGTTCAACTGAAAAGTATCTACAAATATACTTCAGACCATTATTTGATCAAACGTATATTTCTTGTTTTAATCGCGATACCGCTTTTTAACAAATAAAAAATGTCACTTTCCGGTCAAACTATGTGACATAAGACAAAAAGTACACAAAATAGATTGTTGCTTTTAAGAAGACCCACCAAATTGTCTTTTACCATTTTCTGATAGAACTCACGGGTTCTCTTTTAAACATAGAAACTGCTATTGAAAAATCGAAAATTCACATTTTTAGCCAAACAACGTGAGATGAAACAGAAGTCTAAAAAATAAACAGTAGCTTTTAAAAAGGCCTACAAAATCGCATACTTTAACATGAAAATGATATAGCTAGAATGTTAATTATTACAGATATATTGTAAAATAATTCAGTAAATGAGAACTATTATTTTATATAAATAAATAATGAATTAAAGACTACAGTACAATATTATTCTCGTAAAATAAATTAAAAGTAATTTTAATAAAGAATAAGACAGAGCCAGATCAGAAAATGTTTGCACGGGTGTGTATACTGTATATTGTATACATATACAATAAATTATTGTGATCATATGATTTATTAGAGAATTATATAAATTCATATAAAAAATTAAGCGCGAAGCACGAGTATTGTAATGAGAATTTATTTCGTAAGGCCGATAGAGCCTTAAGTAAATTAGTTTTCTTTTTAATCTAAAATAAAACAAATTTAACAATCTCTTTAGAAGTAGAGGTTCCAACAGTTTTCTAATACTTGCAATTAAGCTTCTGTATATGCATTACACGGTGAACTAAGCCGAGCGCGAAGCGCGAGGCGAGAGAGTATACGAGCGCATAACTTGAGGGAAATACATTATCGAGCGCAAAGCGCGAGATCCGACAGATGCGCGCAATAGGCGCCCTCAGACGTGCGAGTAAAGATTTTTTTATATTTATATAAAAATGAAAACATTTGTACTCCATCGCCATTTTATTATGTATTGTAATCCGTTTTTATCAATCTTAAAGTTGTCATTTATGTTATTATCCCCGATTAATACTTTTATTTACAATTCCAACCACATTTACGAATACCTGGCTGTAGCGTTTTTATCCAAGTGTGTGATAAAAACATTCTTTGAGGTTTCTCACGAGACTTTTCAATTTTGAAAAAAGTGTATTTACCTCTGTTAAATTAAAAAATGTTTAACATCGAATGTATGTACTTAAAAATTGTTCAATTTTAAATATTCAATATGAAAGTATTGAATTAAAATTTTGAAAACAATACTTGATATTTGAATATCAATTTAATTCGATCTCATTGTGCACTGTCAATTTAGAAATGTTCATTTAAGGCTTGCAATGAATGGAAATAATATTTTTCAAACATGGCAGATTCACACAATTAAAAATTGTTAAATTTTAAATGCTCTTAATTAAAAATGGTCTCATTATAAAGCTTCAATCAGAAATTATTTTACTTTGAACTTTTTTTCAAATTTAAACCTATTCGCCTATTATCGCTAGCAAAATAAAATGGTACAATTGATCGCAGAAAAATAATTAATATTAAATAAATAAAATATCGTTACGAATACGGACGATACAATATCTTCTTGTTCTAGAAGAAATATTTCTTGTCTCAAGAAAATGTAGCAGATTGAAGAAATTGAATTTCCTTTCTTTAAGTACATTTCATTAAAACAAGACAAATTTTGTAGAACCATGCGAATATTATATCGTCCTTTCGTATCGATATTTTCTGGATTCAATATTAATTTTTTCCATGTTGAATTTTTTTATTTCAATGCATATTATTTTGGCAGTTTCAACGTAAAATTGATTTTTAAATCGATTACTTAATTTTAAATTAATCCTTTCATGCGATCAGTGCCAATTTTAAATTCAAGGGAATTCAAAAGAATACATAGAATTTAAATAAATAAAGTAAACTTAAAAGAAAGCAGCTGACGTAACTTTAGTCTTTAAGATTCAAGAATTTATTGGAATACAGCTTAATATATTCTATTTATTCACGGAAATTTAACAGAATTCGAAAGAATTAAATTAGTTGAAGGAAATTCAAACTAATTGAAAGGAATTCAAAGAAATTAGAAGGATTCAAAATAATTCAAGATCGAAGTAATGACCAAACTGCGAGACTCTGGAAAACTGGCAAACTAATCTTTAAACAAAAAACAAGGTATTGACAAAAGAATTTAATAATAATACAGGAAGTACTAGATTGAGCACAATAAATTTTAGTCGATTTTCGCAGCCAACTGCAAAACGTATATTGCTAGAAAAATGAAAGTAGTAAGAAAGCACAAAATTTACTTCTAATGTAAACATTGTTAATAATAATAATTTAATGACTATCACTACAATAATATACCATACATTACTGATATAAATAATGGCAGTTTCAGCTTGCATAAATTGACTAGTAAAATATGATATTGACCTGTACCAATTCCTACTACTACTTCATCACAAAAAAAGAGACAAGTAATATAATAAACCTCACTGCTGGAAAGTGCATTTTGACCATCGTTTAATTTAGGGCTGAAAGTAATCGAACGTCGAGAGGTTAGTAATAATAGCGCACGCATATAGTGAAATAAATACGTGGCACCGAATCATTAGAATGGTTTCATTTCAACGATTTCCTATCACTATTACAAATGGAAACCACTATATACAATGAAAACATTCTCTTTTTTCAGGGTTAGGCCTCTAACATGTACGTACATATACATTTTATTATTTCTTCTCCAGTTTGCATCAAAATGTAAATCTTAAACCTCATTCCTTTCAACGATCACGATTAACTTCTTTCGAAATGCTTGAAGGTATGAGCATTTTCTATTCATAAGGGCTAAAATGTTTAAACTATTTTTAGAATTTTAGTAACTTACGTGTGAAAGAAATATATAATCATGCTTTGCATATGACTTGATCTGTTTTTTTTTTATTAGAATAAAGTTTTGATCAATTGAAACCATGCACCATCATCATCATTTTAATTACTTTAGCTCGATGTCTGGTATCATATTAAAATCTGAAGTTAGCAAGGTAAACAAAACGAAATCTGGTATTAAGGGAGAAGAGGGTAATCCGGCGCGGAAGCTGATTGGCGCACCCTTATTTATGCAAAATTATAATAGTCAGACTCACGAAAATAGTTCTATCGTCTGAATTCTTGCATAATATGTAATTGACAAAAATTCACAATTAGTTTATTTTTCAAAACATTTTTATTTAAAGTTTATTTATAGGATATTTTTTTCGATAACTTTTGATTATTTACAAAACAATTAAATTCAATCGATAAATAACTCACATTTATATTAACCTGACTAATGCAATACTTTTATAATATTTTATCTTTATGCTCATGACCAGAAAAAAGATATCCGTTAAATAAATAAGCTTTTTATGCGAAAAGTAATTAATAAACAGTCCGTGGGCTTGTGAGTTGGCGCAAACGTTTAATCGCATGCGATTTTGTACAAAATAGTGGAAAACAGTGCAAAGCGCATGACAGTTTATGTGCTAAATGCAGTTGTTTATTACCGTCATGTGTTACCTCTAACTTCACTTGTATTAAAATAACTTGCTACAAGGGAGCTATGTAATTTAAATGTAAGCTATGTAATTCAATTAACTATTAATATATTATAACGTTAAACAATACAAGCGGTGTGCCAAATCACCCGAAGTGGAGGGTAATTTGACGCAGATGCAGTACTCCAGGAAAACTAAAATTAACCTGCTTACTTATAATACGATATTCAAAACTTTGTTATCGACATTATTTTCACACTTAGAAACTACTATGTTTTCTCCTTACACTGTTAGAAATATGTTGAATATTCAACCACTTTTCAACCACTTCTGTGGTTGAAATCTCGTTCATCCACGGAGTTGAAATAAAATTCACCCAAATGTAGTTGAAAATTCAATAAGACGTTTGCGCATACACAATGCGCCCTCATGCTTCTGGCCAGGCCAGACCCCAACGAGACAAAGTCCCACGAGGAGTTATTTCGTACGTTTGTGTCGTGATCTCACGATCAATGAAATTAATAAAGGACATATAATATTCTGGAAAAGAAGAAAACAAAAGATACGTTTGATTAATATTATCATAATGGAAAAATTTCATTCAGACTATTGGTACTAACTGCTGTATGCTTTTTTAGGTTATGTTTACAAAAACGAGTGTTGAAAAGTTTGATTGGGCGCGCAACTCATTATGGTAATATAATTCCAACGGGCCTTTTGTTTTTCTTCTTTAAAGCTGCTTATTTTCCTAAATATTATATGCACTTTGTTAATCTCATGGATCATACGACACAGACGTACGAAATAACTCACTGATTCCTTATCAGAATTCTTTCGGTACAGTTAGTGACTTTCAAGGCACAGTATTTTTCAGGAATCTTTATGGGTTTTCTTCAAGATTTTTGAAAAATTATAATTGCCTTGAAATTCACTAATTGTGCCGAAAAAAAATTTTTCTCGTTACTGAAATTTCAATTACATGTGGTTGACATTTCAACTACATGGTTGAAATTTCAATTACACGTGTAGCTAATTTTTCATTCACAAGTGGTTGAAATTTCAACAACGGTAATTGTATAAAACTTCAACTACATGTGGTTGAAAATTCAACCAGATATTTCTAACAGTGTACTTATAACGATTTATTTGGCATGCAGGACTGATTTGAATTTCATAGTCTTATTTTCTCCGTGTTTTTATGGAAATACGAAACTGCTACTTTATTGGTTGGCACAGCTATTTTTCTTTTCAGTCTTACTACTCGGTTTGTCTAAGTAACAATTCGGGTAGTAACAAAAACAATAAAAACAGTTGATCCAACCAATAAAATAGCAGTAGGATAAATATTTTAATATTTTAGGAACTCAAGTAGTTGGACCTATACTACCTATTTTTCAAGATATAAGATAAGACGCGAAAACATATCAGAACTATGAGGAGAAATAAGTATTTATGACCTATTTCAGAGGCGTATAATTAATTTATCGCTATCCCCTGTCATCAAGAATTTCCAAGCACTCGGGAATAAATTGAAAATAATTGTAACGACAGAAACAGTTTGCAACAGAGTGACGTAATTTCTTCATCTCCATTTTAAGAATTAATTCTACAGCCAAAGCCACAATGTAACGCATCTTTCAAGGACCACTTAAATTATTTTTATTAATTGCCTGCTGGTAACATTTCTAAGTTTTAAATACCGCCTTGACCAACGTTTTAGTTGACGAGAAAGCCAGATGTACCCTATAATCATTTTCATGAATAATTTTGGAAATGAGATGGCTAGGCGTGTAACCCTTTTGTGAAATACAAATATTTCAATTTGTTTAGGGATCTAGATTATGCGATGCAATGCCGATCATACTAGAGTTCGGGGTGCTAAAAATTATTTAGATGGAAACACGACGACGAACTGGCAAAACGCCCACATTGACTCGACGAATCAACTGAAGGATGACTTGGTAGACTGCTACGATGCCCGTATTATCCCTGTCCACCGAGGCTTTATGGCGCGTATGAATACTTTGTGGTGCCAGAAACACCCAGAGCTTTAGCACGTTTCGATTCAATCGCTGCGAAATCAACAAGCCTACCTCTGGAAAAATGGATATGTACGCGGAGCGCTTCCCCAACCGCTGCTTGATCAAGCTGCAGCCGAAGATGAGGAAGCGACTTTAAGACCAACAGCGGAAAACAGGCACCTACTGAGAGATGATCACGATTTCAGGATAAGAAGGAACATTAACATGCAAGTTACTCCTAAGCTCCAAGATCTGGCTGAAATGGATACCTCCCTTCATGGAGAAATCTCGGACCATCAATTGCTCAGTTTATGGTGGTGCGAGAGCTTTAGCTGATTCAAATCGAAGGCTGAAACCTACGATGGATCAAAAGACCAAAAGACGCTTGCATTAACTGAACAAGAAGATTGGATGGGCAAGACAGAATGCGTACCGTGTTCAATGTGTGATTGACTACATAACATCTGGTAGACAGTTCACGGAAAGGGTTCGAACATTCGCCCAAGAATTGAGGATCTTGAATCACGCACTGAAAAAGTCAAAGCTGCTGACAATCGAGCAGCATATTGTTGACAAAATGCGGCTGTTATCTGACGCAAGGCGGAGAATGCAGAAGAGGGAGAGATGGATCAGGGAGAATCAAAAGTTTCTCGCTGACCCATCTCGCCTCTTCAGTGATCACCCTGTTTCTTTCAAAATCCACCCAAGCCCAACGAGGTAGAGACTTTTTGGAAAGAGGTATACAAGATCCCGAAAACACTAAAGTTGGAAGAAGATACTGACAATATCATCCGCTTCAAGGAATTTTGCGACAACCTCATAAAATCTGTGGAGGATTGTCCATCAATCACTGCCAAAGAGGTGAAAAAAGCACTTAGAGGCACGAAGAACTTTTCCGGTGCTGGACCAGATTGTATCAAGAACTTCTGGTGGAAGAAGTTTACTTCTACACACCAACATTTGGCCCGCATATTCACCTCACATTTAAAGTCGGAGACGCCCATTCCGCAATTACTGGTGTTAGGACGCACTGTACTTCTACCGAAAAAAGGCAACTTGTCCAAACCAGAGAATTACAGGCCAATAACTTGCTTGACCACAATGTATAAGATATTTACAGTTTTCCTAAACAATAGCAGGCTGTCGAGAGAACCTGCTAATTGACAGGTGTGTCTGTAAAGACGCTGCAGCCCATCAACACGTCCTGTCAATTGCCTGGATTGACTACCGGAAAGCTTTCGATTCAACCTCTCATAGACTTATCATCTGTCTGTTGGAAACCTTGAAGGTGCATCCACACATAGTAAGATGCATAGAGAGATTGATGCCTCTTTGGAAAACTAGAATTACTATCTCATCTGAAAATTATCGTGTGACAACGAACGTCACCTTCCAGAGGGGCGTCTTTCAGGACGATACCATCACAGAAAAAACTTAAGTTAAATTTGGTTTGAATGTAAAATTTTCCGCTGATAAAGTTGACATGCTATTTGGCGAAAGATTATCCTACGATGGAATAAAAGCTATCGTCTGCTACGCCCTTAGTAGCAATGGGAAAACGACAAAGTATGAGTGGATTCGAGCTATAAACCAGGACACCAGATTTGAAACAACTATTCGGTTACTTCATTATTAATTTGAAAATAATATGACTTGAAAAATACAATAGTTAAAATGTGTTGCAGGTACATTTTGGAACGGTTAAAAATTGAATGTATTTCGGTGAAAATTTAAGCGAGGTTAGGAGAATAATTCAGACAGCCGGGAATCCCTATTCTGCTCCAATTTAATTAAGTTAAAAGACGGCAGATAGCGCTGGTGTCGCAATTCTCGTATCTTTTCGAATAAAAATGGAGCGATAATGAGGCGAAAGATTATCCAAGCAAGGTTAAAAATGTAAAATTATCTTCGATTAGTGTAAAGTTTAACCGGCAAGGTTATTTTTTGTTGCGGCGAATCTTTCACCTGGAATCGACGTAAACTTTATCTTTCGTTTTTGCTGTGATCAGCCCGTTGCTTTTTTGCATCACACTTCTGCCTCTATCTCCCGCACTACGAAATTCTTCTGGATACCTGTGTGGCGACACTAACCAGCGCGAGCGTAAGGTCACTCATGTTTTTTATATGGATGACCTGAAGATCTATGCCTCTGGTAAAAGCAAACTTGAAACTGCCATAAATATCGTCAAAAACTACACAGGAAAGATTGGGAAGGACTTTGGATTGGATAAATGTGCGAAAATTAATCTGAAGAAAGGAACGATTTTTGGCGTTCCCAAGGACCCTGAGCTTGTGGATATAAGTGTTATTCGACATTTTAAGCAGATACAAGCATCTTCTTCGACAGATTTGGTTTTCAAACTGTCCGCATTGAACAAGGTATCTGCGAAAAACATGCTTGCCGTCCCGGTTCTACTCTACTCGTTTGTAGTGGTTCAATGGACGAAGAACGAACTTAAGGCCCTTGATGTCACCACACGTAAGATCATGCATATGCATAAAAGCTTGCATATCAATTCGTCAGTTCCGCGATTATATATTTCATGCCGTCAAG
>CAKNWT010292478.1:1352-18592 GCA_932066315.1 Andricus coriarius | reverse complement strand
GATGCGTATTTTTTTAGATATTTCGATGTCTCAAGTTGAAAAAACACCCAGTACATGGGGCATAATTTCTGAAGTGTACCCACCCCGAAATAAAAAGTTTCCTGATCGGGCCAGAAGTTGAGTCAGCTATAGTCCTATTGGCCGTTTCTTCCTACAGAAGAAATTTATTTATTTTGACAAATATTTATTAAAGTGAAGGGGGTAGAATTTTTGGGGTTTTGATGGAAAGCCTTATTTTCAAACATTTCTAACTTTTTTCTTGATGCGTTAAAAAAAATTTCACGTAAAATGTTTTCGATAGTTTTTTTTACCATTTTTCAGAAGGTCAAACGGATTTTTGAAAAAATTGACATTTCACCATCATTTTTGAAATTCAAAAATAAATTTAGCTTTTTTTTAAATTACCACAAGTTTGATTCTTTTGAAAATAGTTTAGATTGGTAAACTAATTTATCTTTCAGTAATGAGATGATGCATGTGATGTGGTTACTATTTTTCGGCTTTTGATGTAAGGCCTTATTTTCAAACGTTTGTAACTTTTTTCCTGATACATCAAACAAAACTTAACTCCATATGCTTTCGATAGATTTTTTACCATTTTTCAGAGGGTCTAAAAAAATGTTGACAAAAATAAAAATTTTCACTATCATTTTTGGAAAACAAAAATAAATTTGACTTTTTTTCAAATGTCAACACTTTTTATTTGTTTGAAAATAGTTTAAAAGGAAAGCTGAGGTTTTTTCCTATAGGAATATGAATTTTCAGCATGGCATTTTAATTATTCTTTGAGTATTTGAACGATTCTGAAAATTGGGGGTCCTGTAGGAAAAAAATTCAATTTTCTTTCTAAAATATTTTCAAAAATATACGAAGTTTCGAAATTTGAAAAAAGTAAAATTTATTTTTGATTTTCAAAACTGATAATATTTTAATTTTTTTGCAACATTTTTTTCTAACCTTCTGAAAAATTATGAAAAAATCTATTGAAATCATTTGGCGTGAAGTTTTGTTGAAGAAAAAAGTTACAAGCGTTTGAAAATAAGGTTTTACGCAGTTTATATCAACAGCCCAAAAATTGTACACCCATCATATGCATAGTCGCATTACTCAAAGATGAATCAATTTGCTAATAGGAAAAAACCTTAGATTTCTTTCCAAACTATTTTCAAAAGAATGACATTTTTCGAAATTTGAAAAAAAGATAAGATTATTTTTGATTTTTAAAACTGATGGTGAAATTTTAACTTTTTTAAAAAATGGTTTGACCATCTAAAAAATGGTAAGAAAATCTATGGAAAACATTTCATGTGCAATTTTGATCAAAGCATCAGGAAAAAAGTTAGAAATGTTTGAAAATAATACTTCCCATAACAAAAATCCTAACAATTATACCCCCTCCACATAAATAAACATTTGCTGAAATAAATAAATTTTTGATGTGAGAAGTACCACCCGATAGAATTATATAGTTGGTCCAATTTTTGTCCTGATTAGAAAACTTTTTATTTCGGGGTGGGTATACTTCAGAAATTATGCCTCATATCTTAATTTCATCCAATCTCAATACTAATTGAATTCTGTTAAAAATAAATTGCTCATTTATCAAATTCTAAATAAATTATTGTTATCAAAATTCATCGAGAATAATGGTAAAGAATGTTTCAGAAAACAAAATGAGCCATGTGTTTAAAATACTTTAAATTCGAGAAAAATGCAAAATAAATAAATAAATCATATATTGAAAATAATAATGAATAATATTTTTTAAATAATCTTCATATACCAAAATTATTATTGGTCGGTTTTACTTTTTATAATTTTTTAATTCTAAAAGATTGCATGCAAATCGCTCAATAATCTTTAATCATTTTTTAATCATTTTTATTAATTAGTTTTTATTAAATATTTTTAAAATTATTTAATCAAGATATACATATGCGTTCGGTTAGTTCAGTAGCTTTTAAAAATCAATTTAATAAATTTAATTGCATCACGCCCAAAAAAGCGCTCCGATATAAAAGTATACATAAAACTCTATACTCAATATGAACTGGAATCCGTTTTGAAAAATTCAACCGAATATAAATTTGATTCACTTTAGTAAAATTCGACTGAGTCATGAGCTGAGTCGGTTCGGATTTTTTCGATTCAGTCACAGCTTGAGTCGGTTCGCAAAATTTGACTCATGACTCATGCGCTGAGTCGTTTCGGATTTTTTCCACTCAATTCTCAGCTGAGTGGAATCAGAATATAGTCGATTCAATTCGATTCATACACATTAGTGGGTATTGCTTATATTTACGGACACAACTCATGCCGCCTTCCCCTTGCCAGCTCCGTAGGTTTAAACTCGACTATGTGATAAGCGTACATAAATGTACGGACTCTCCGTACGTTTTGATTCGGCCTAAAATTTAATAAGTCAAATAATTTTTTGTTATTTAAAGAGAATTATTACTTTTATTATCTTGTGAAAGTATATTTTATTAATTGAACTTCTGGTTTAAAAGTGCAAGAATTTTTACAACAGAATATGTGCTTGAATACCACCTACTAAAAAAATGCCACCCACTATTTTTTAGTAGAGTGTCATATTATCCTCTCTGTAAAGTGTAAGAGTTTCAAAGTTTTACTTTCGTTAGTGAGTTAGTCTAACACCTGTCGACGTTTTGAGATATTAATCCGCTTAAAGCTGCTAATCCTGCTAGCCGTCAATATTTAGTTGATTTTCTCAAAGAGGATTATATGATAAGGATATCTGTTTGACATGCACGTATCCAGTCATGTTTTCGTAATAGGTACTGTCAAAAAGAAATTTTTTACAATGTTAAAGAAATATTCTTTTCATCTTTTGATTGCGGTCTCGAAGACGATAACAGGATTATTTTGGTACGAATAGCGGGACCTAAAAAAAGGGCTATTTGTATCGAAATTTTTGAACGAATAGCTGGATTTTTTCGGTACAATAGAGTAGACACTGCTAATTTAAAAATATAATATTTGGGGCTTTGAGCGCAATATAGTATCACAAAATAAATAAATCGCAAAAAGTGTGCATATCTAAATGCAAATTGATTATGCAATTGTGATTTCACTGACTTTTTATCTTCTATTGATGAGCTGTCAGAACCAATTACAGGGTTTCTCGAGATCGAATTTATTTTAAGTCGGGCAAGAAAGTCACGTATAATAGCGATGAGATTACAATTTTTCTTGATTAAGTTAGGAGTATTTAAATTTTAGGATTTGAAAAAGCGAATTATTAAAAAATTGTCAAAATTTTTCATAAAAGTGTAATTTAAAAAAATCTATGATAGATATTTATTTTCTTCTTTCTGATTCTGATAGGATTTCTCGTCTTCTATCGAAATCCGCGAAATTTTGCTAAAAAGTTCAAAATTAACAAAATGGCCGCGGTTTTTCTGGAAATATTCAAAGCCGATTTACTTGAAAACTCCACCGTTTTTTTTTAAGTTGAAGGAACTAAACTGAAAAATTGTTTCTACACAAAAGTTTAAAAAAAAAACATCTCTGAGCATTTTTTTCTAACTCGCATTCTTTTCGAGATTTTTGAGAAAATATGCATGTATAATATTCCTTAAATATTTACTTTTTCTCAACAATACAATTTTATGGTGTGTGATGATGAACCAAAAAGGACCTAATTGAACTGGTTTAACAACGTGTTGGTGGAATAATAATAAAGTAAGTTTGAAAAAACAGAGAGTATATCCATTATTTCAAAAATTACGACTTCAAAGGAAAAAGTTTGATGTAAAAGTATTTGTAACAGTCGAATTACGTTCTGCTTTGCTTTTATGATACCGGCAAACTACATTGTTGAACAAAAATGAATTTTAAATGATTTTATGCATATTTTTGCAAAAATCTAAAAAATAATGCAAGATAGAAGAAAGTGCCAGGATACATTTTTTTGAAACATTTTTAGAGATCTCCGAGGAGATCTCGTGCAAAGAAAATTCTCTCGAATGTGCGGATACAGGACAGACTATCACAGAGTTATATTCTTAAAATTAGGTCTAATCTAGGACAAAATCAAGAGTGAAAAAATGTTGGGTTTTTTGCGTAAATTGACTGAATATTTTCAGAAAAACCGCGGCCATTTTGTTCATTTTTAACATTTCAAAAATCACTTTTGATTACAATTTATAACATTTTTTGATAATCCACGTTTTATATTTTTTTAATTCAAATACTTATAACTAAAATAAAATCCTCAAACCGATAAGATACGTCGACTTATATTCCATTTAAAAAAAAAAACATATTCAAGTGGCAAATGAGCATGGACTGCCTGCCTGATTTAAAATCAATTTAGTAGGAAAGAACATCTTTTTTACATTAGGGGCTGCATTTTTTTATTTCGTGCTCTGTTTTTAATTTTTTTAAAATTTTTATACTAAAATTGTTTTGGATTTTTTCAATCGTGAGAAAGTTAACGCGTTTTGTCCCGGACTGACTCACTGGACTCAGCAGTAAAAAATAATATTAAAATTGATGTCAATTAAATTAAATTTCGGCCCCTATCCGAGGCTGAAATTTTATATAGTATTAAATAAAAAATTGGCAAAAGTTACAAATTATTTAAATATATACAATATAATGAAATTTAGGTCACTTAAGTTCTTAATTATTAATAATAATTTCTAGTTTTATAGGTGTTCTTAGTATTTTTCAAAATACACTACCGACGGATAGTATCGGACCACTAAAAGGGTGACCTATTAGAAATTAGCCGTCTAACCATGGTGCTGTATTTTTTTTTCTAATTTAGCATTCTCACACAAAAATTATTATTTCAGGAACGCGTAAACTTTTTTAAATTTTAGCTGGCTCAAACGAAAAGTGAAATGCTGAATATCACTTTTGTAAAATATTAAAATAAAAATTTCATTTTCTTAGCTCCTACCAAGAGTTGTAGTTGAAGTACAATTATTATTATTATACCATTAATCCATTTCCCTTTGTTTAGGCGTGAGTTGCTCGGCGAGGAAGGGAATACTGTGTGGTATAGATTTTTTTATTGATCTAGAATTCTCGTGTTATTTATTTAAATGACACGTTCGTTCCGCAAGACTGCTCCGACCCAGGTTGCTGATCAATCTTTCTGAATAGGCTACCCAGATATACTTACTTGTCAACTTGTTCTAATCTCTCATCATTTAGGACGATGTTGCACATTGTTTGCTTACTTTTTCCTTATAACACCATGTTTTTGTTTTATTTACGGTAATTTTGAGGCCCATGTTCTTCATGTTTGTATTAAGTTTATTCAACATTCTTTGCAAGTCCTCGATTGATTCTGCCATAACAATCTTGTCATCTGCGAAAGCTAACCCACGTACCCTTACTGTCTCGAGATCTACACCTTCTTCGTCGAAGAGGGCCATTCGTATGCACTTATCCATATAAATATGATAAATAGCCATCAGGAGATAACGCATCCTTGTTTCACGCCTTGCATAATATCGACCCAGTCACTCAGTTTCCCATTAACCCTTACACCGTACTCTTTAAGCTTACCAAAATTTACTTCTATTTACCTTGTCGAATGCTTTTTCTAGGACTCTAGGTCAACAAATGCACAGAAATTTTTCTTTCCTCCTCTCAAGCTTTTTTTTTGTGATCTGTCTTAAGCTAAATATTTGATCCATACATGTTCTTCCTGGCATAAATCCACTCAAAATTCCATAAAAATCGGAATTTTATTTTTGTAATTCTCACGGGATAATTTATTGTCCACGAGGCTAAATTACTTCAACTATGGTTTATTTAACGCTTAGTCCAATAAGCTTTCTAACTTAAAATTTTTTTGTTATTTATATTCTTGAGGGAGCTATCATATTTTCAAGTCAAGTCTAATGATAGATCACCCATTTAGTGGTCCGATGCTATCTGGCAGTAGTACATTTTGAAATTATTAATATATTTGTGTAAAAAATTCTTTATTTATTTCTAAAAAATGGCTAAATATACATTTTTAATATATACTGAGCCACTCTAACAGAGTAATTGCAGAAAACGGCCAAAAAATGCACATTCGATGGATAGACATATATTTATTTAAACAAATAATGTATTTAATTGTAAAAAATGAGTAAATAATAATTTTAAATAAATCAAGCCTCTTATATGATAAGGAAATGTTCGCACTTTCGTTCCACGGTGTGCTTCAATCACTGAATAGACTACACTTTGCAAGGTCATTACTCGTGACCTGTTATGGGTGGGAACATTTGTTTTTCTTAACTTATGCAGAATTTAGTCCCTCTTCATTCACCATGTAAGAATTTTCTTCTGTGACACCCCCGAAAAGAGCTGTTTCCAAGAAACTGAACATTTGACATTTACATAGAAATATATTTACCTGCAATGTTTTTTTATTTAATTGCAGGTAATTAGGTATTCTCTAATTCACTTGTTAACTATTTTCAGAGAAGACGATCAGGATCCAAGCTATGGAGAAATCAAAAATAACATATGACTTTTGGAAAAATATCTAAAACAATGGGTTTTTTTCGAAATACTCTAACTATCTGCTAGGGCTAGTCTATTTAAGGTTCGAAAACTTCTTTTTTTTAGTTTTGCGAAGAATTTTACCCACTTCAATTTTGATGAGAATACTTTTAACTCTTGCATGTACAGAAAAGCAACAATCCATTGATATATAATATTTTGCAACTTTTTCAAAAAATTTTCCGTATCGTCGGGCAAAACCCTTGTCACAAAAACTGGCCCGTTATTATATGCACCCCAAAATGAAGTACTGAACAGAAAAAATTTTACTCCTTTAAACATTGCTGGATAAAAGTACCAGATGACTGGGCAAAATTTGCTGTAGTTCAAAGCAATCTTCTATTTAATTTTAAAAATGATCCAAATTCGAGAATCAAAAGGTATCCGAAACCAACTTTACGATCCTAGCAACCGACAGTCGTTTTCTTTTCTTTTTTCAAAGATCTCACAAAAAAATTATAAATGTAAACTTGTAAGTATTAACTAATTTTTATATTAAATCTGGATCACTTTAATGAAATGCGCAACACTCTGCTGCAAATCACTTTGATCCACCATCAGGATTAAAGTAATACCACGTTTTTTTGTGATAATAAATTTCATTGAAAAATCGCACATGCTTTTAATTTACAATAGATTTGGAAGATTCAAGTTTTAATTCGCATAATTTGAATATAATCTATGACTCTATGGAATGCTATTAATTTTGGATGCATTAAATTTTCAATCATAAAAAAAAACTGAAAAGCATCAAAACCGCCATGCATCTAAATGCAAGTTCGATTTTTTTCAAAATATCATTCATTTTCGATTTTATAGAAATTAAAATCCTTCATTGTTTAAATATTTTTAGGAGATGTACTTACAATTTTGTATAAAAAGAAAGAAAAGGAAGATTTGTTTCCGTAGCTTTTACAAATGTTCAATCAAATTCTTTTATTAAAATGTATATGTGTCATTCCACACTTCATCGATCGCAGTTTAAGAAAAATTTTGGTTTTTGTGCAAAGGTCTATCATGTATCGATTTTAAGGTTTTGATGGGAAATCATACTTTAATCTATGCTCTATCACGTCACATTATCCTCATGTATCTGAAATGATCGGAAGTGGGTAATTTGTATGCTTGACCACAAATTTTAACACATGCGCTTATAGCACTCGACAACTTTAGATGCATTTTTCTCGAAAATCGGGTTTTCGAAATTCCAACTTCAAAAGTCCCCCGGTGACTCATTTTTCAACCTAGGGGTTCGTTCTGGTCTTAAAATATCGGAAATTTATCCGGCTATAGCTATACCTATACGCCCCTAAATGCAACTCCATACCGACAAAGTGGTACCTTTTCTTATGAAGTGACACATCTTTTGTGGGCGATATATTATTTTGGTAATATTTAGAAATGTCATTTCTTCATTTGTAAAAGTGTTCATTAGAAATAATATAAAAAGTATAGATACTTGAATCTTTAATAAAAATATATGATTTCGTAAAATTCTGTTTTCTTTTGTATGGAAATAAGGGTCAGATTATAGATGTTCTCAAACCTCAGATACCTTTTTCGAACTTTTAAATACCCTATTAGAAATAATCGTCGCGGTGTTAAGTCATGTAAAAAATTGCCATGTCATGATGGGGATGAATATAGTTTGTAGATGGTAAAAACATCATGTAGATGCTTGAGCCCTACAAAGGTACTATATTTCAAAGTAATCAAGAAAAAGGGTGTAACTTTTCACAACGCCCTTGAAGGGATAAAGAGGTCTTTAGAAAAAGTGCAGGTAACTCAGATCTGAACACTCGTTTATTGTGTCTATTTATGCTGAAATGGAAATTGAAGAGAATAATCACGAAGATTGTTATTCAATCTGTAAAGCTACTTTAAAAAAAGTAGTAAAAACTCGAATAGATGTTAAAGGATTTGAACAGTTTTTATTTATACATTTGTAATGTAAACCCACAACGTGCTATATCTTTAAATAAACGAAATATGCGTGATCATTGACTTCTTCTTTGACATACTCTAACTTTTATTTATTCTAAAACTCAAAAGATAATGAAATGTTTGTAGGTCATAAAAATGACCTGCCTATTCAACTTCACTTTGCGTTTCCCCAGGAGTGCATTTTTAGGTCCTCCCTATCTGAAACTGCTAATCTAATCTCTTCATTCCCTTTTCCTTCTCTCTCATCTTGCCTTATTTTCCTCCCTTTCTCCACTCTCGTTTGTTCCTTTCACTCACCCGAGAAAAAAAACTCTTCAAACCTTTACACGATTTTTTTTCAAAAAGAACCACGTCGGTCTCATAACTCTGCACCTATTCTTGAGATACCAATCAGGGTGTATCCTGTATCCAAAGCAAACTTTATAGCCCTAAATCCTTGAAACCTAGTGAACCAAATTATGGCGTCACGCCTGGATCCGTGTCGGCAAACGTCGTCGAAAGAAGACGTAAACTTGGATGAATACGTTGAATGGAGCATGCAGTCGTGCGACTAGCGTGCGAAATCGCAGCCGTTTAACATTTTTCGAGGTGGTCGCGATTTGTAGGTGAACTTGGAAGAGAGTTGCTTTTAGAGTCTTAGGTACCTGCACCCACCGCAAAGATGAGCAAAAGATGAAGGAGAAAGATGAAGAAAAAGGATATAATAAGACGTAAGAGAAGAAGACAGCAAAGGATAGAAAAAGATAGAGGAGGATAGAGAAAACGAGGAAGCACGACCAGTGGCGGAAGGACGCAATTTAGGTTTAGCTTAAGTTTTGGTCTTGCTTCCCCGTTCGCACGCTTTACGATCCTTGACCAGAAACATCGGTTTTCGGTGAAGCTGCTGGGTTTTAGGTCAGTGGGCTAAGAGGATTGCCTTGCGCCTTCTTCCAAACTCCAAACTCCAAGGGAAATTGGAAAGTGCGAATATTTATGCCGCTGCTGCCGCCGCCATTATTTTCCACCTAGGACGATTTTACCACTTTATATACCACTATTCGGGGTCATATAACCTGCTTACCGACTGGCCCACAACGCTTTCCCCTGGATCATAAATGTGAAAACGGAGTTTTGAATTACGATCGTACTCATCTGACAGTTATATCAGTTTTTAACCATTTTAAAGCATTTTTTAGGGGTTTATGAGACTTGGAGGTAGACTACCGTTCAAAATTCTGGGAGCACGTAAAAAAGTCCTGTTAAAATGTTAGATGCCAGTGCACACTTCTTGGTAGGCAGCACCTGGAAATGAAAGATACCAGGGACCCGTCTGAAACTTTCGTTTCGTTACGTTGTGTTATCCAAAAAATACAGAATCTTTTGTTTCCTTTTCGTTCCGTTTTGACAGATTTAATTGGAACAAAATTAAAAACGAAATTTTGATACCGTCATATTTTATCCGTCTGCCTTTTAGTATTTACGTAAGATGCACAAGGATTCAGATAAACCATATTTTTTGCAATGACACGTAATTTAAAAATTTCGTTACAATTTCAGTATTTTCAATAACGTAACCTGAATCAAGTGAATATAGTTACGTTTTGGCAGTATAGAAACACAACGAAATTCATGTAAGTATTTTGTTTCATTTCGGTCGTGTCCCTGAAAGATGCAAACATTTTAAACAAAAGTTTATTACAGCTATTAAGGTAAATGTCCCAGTAATCGTGAAACTTGGTTATAGTTTGAGTATATTGTTAAAAAATTTGTTAAAAGTAACATTTAATGATAAAACCCACTTATTTTTAGCATTTTATAATAGCAAATAGAAATTATATTCATTGAAATTAAATAAAATGGAAGAAAATTGGCATCACGATTACTGGGACTGAGGTCACGATTACTGGGACGTTTGCCTTATATGTATATCACATGGAAATGCATAATCTAAATTCGTCTAAAACTTTGCGCGAATGACACCTATATGTATTTTTTTTCTTTAGTTTTTAAATTACTAGTAATTATGATGTAATATTGAGATTTAATGATACAGTTTAATAAATCTGAATAGTTTGAATTTTCACTGCTGTTTCAATTATCATAAATTATAATCCTTCTTTTAGCCCTATATTTACTCACAGTCAGCAAGGGTTGTTTTGGGACACAGAAGAAGAAAATAATTATTTTGTAAAATACAAACTCAAAAATGCTTTAGCTAGTTTTCCCTCTATTCGTCACCTTATCATACATTTTTTGACGCAAGAACCATTTAAATTAAACATTTTTCGAGAAGATAGAAAAGAAAAGTGTGCAAGAGTGAAAGAGTTTTGATTTTGCTTTTCCTCGAAACATGGTTCAAATTTAATGGTTCTCTATTTCAAAATTTTGTTTCAAGTTGACGTAAACCAATAACACTTTTTGAGACTTTTAATCACGGTGACTTGAATAAAAAGAAAATCAATGTCTTCGAAGCCTGTGGGATCATATTAGACTATTAGAGTCTTAATACTTATTTTAAAAAGTAAATATTTCCATTAACATTTTCAGACAAGACATTTTCATTTGTTGCTAAGATTCAGAATGATCAAAATTATCAAAACGCTCAATTTTTTACGGAATCATTGACTTTTAATTTCAAAAGCAAAATTTCATACTTAAAAATGTTAAAAACATCTTTGAAATAAAAATTTGGTCAGTTCCAATTATAAAATGTCGAAATAGTCGAACTCTTACGCGCGGCACCATGAGTCGAGTCATGATAACACCTACAGGAACATAATAAAGTCAAAAGATAATCTTATTATTATACACCTATGATGTACGCATCATATTTTATCATTCGACTATTTACAATTTTTATATATGTGAGCTAAACTCATTTACGATATTCTCTGTTCCTTCTCGGTTTTATTACGATTTCAAGATCACAAACAAATCTTTCAAAGTTTCAAATGAAGAAAATGAAGTAATATTTTGGCTTAAAACGGGCTTAGATTAAAGTGCAATATTTTTATTTTTGAAATAGCCAACTGTATTCTCAGATCGTGGCTTTTCAACTTTCATATCTGTACATTAATTATGTAACTTCTTAATTTTTAAAAGTACCCCTGTCAAAATTATTCCTAGTTGAATAGCGCTTTCATCAGACTTCCCACATTGATGTGACTTATTATTAACAATATTAAAAATAAATGATGCTGCAGAGATCCCTTTGTAAGATTTTTCCAATATCGTTGGTTCAGCTATACATTTTTTTCAATGTAGTTTCTAGTTTGCTTGAAGTTAAATTAGTTTATAGAGGGTAGGGTCGCAAGCTGTGTACCTTGCCCTTTAAGTTTTTTCTGCATCTCTTAAATATATTTATTTCTTTTCATTAATTTGACTTTGAATTCTGATTTTTATCTTGTAAGATTGCAAAGAGTTCAGCTTTCAATTAAAAAATAAATATTTATTTTAAACGTTGCAACCTTACAGTTTTTACGTTTGAAGACTCTTTATTTTAACATTTATAATACAAACTTTTAAGTCATTGAACTTTCAAAAGAAACTTGAAAATGAGACATATTTCTTCATTTTTAAAACTCCAAAAATTAGTAATTTTTTCAACTTTAAAACAGATAAGTTATGATTTGTGGATATATTTTTAGCAACTGCAAATATGTAACGCGAGAATAAGAACCTGACAAAAGATTTGAAATAGCCTAAATTAGCTAGGAAAATTTTCTGAAATAAATATTGAATTGATATAATATTTCACAATTCTTAATTTTAAAGTTGAATTTCAATATATTCTCATGCTAGACTAGGAATTTACCATTCAAATCTACAAAAAAATCTAAAGTAATACACTGAAAAAAAGAATTTCTGGAATCAAGAAAATGCATTTACTTGAATCCTATTTCTTAGCATCAAGAAAATATTCTTTAACCGTCGTAATTTTTATTTAAACCAGACACATATCTTTTTTTGATCTATAGAAATTAATTTTTTGGCTTTATTTTTATTATTTATATTTATTATTCGCTCAAAGAAATATATATTTATTTGATTGAACGAGTTCGATTCTTTGAAATGATTCGGACGCATTTGAATCAATTAATTTTGCATATTTGAATCAAGTCTTTAGGTTCATTTAAATCAAAGAAATAATGGTTTAATTTAAAATAATATTAATTACATTAAAAATATATTTATTTGTTACAAGGAGTTCATGCATTTATACCAATGAAGCACATTTATTTAGATGAAAAAGATACTGTGTTTGCATAAATATTTATTTCTTCAGTTGAAGGAAATATTTCATTTGCTTACTAGAATTAAATTATTCATAGCAAATAAAGAGTTATTCCGACGAAGTAATTATTTTTTTAAATCAAGCATTTAATTATTTGGTGTAATTTGTTTCGATTTAATACTTCTTTATATCAAAGAAATATGTTGTTAAAATTCAATATCCATGTTTTTGATTTGAAGAAATATTTCTTTGGCATTTATGGTGAGGGTTAAATACTCGCGCATGGTTTAGGCCAAAGAAATATTGTTTTGAATCAGCGGTATATTTTTTTGCTTCAAATATTAAAAAATTTGATGTGAAGAAATAGTTTTTTGAGCCTATAAAATATTTTCTTGACTTTAAAATATATTTCTTTCCATCAATTCAAATTTCCTCATTTCAAAGAAATATTCATTCCCATTCATGGCACATTCATTTGGAACAATGTGTCATTTATTTGGTTTAAAATGTATATTTTGGTCTTCAATTAATATTTCTTTGATTCAAAGAAATATTTCCCTCCGACCAATAGGTCGTATTTTTGAATCAAACAATCTTAACTTAATCCTATTAACATTTGTCTGGCTGAAAGAAATTCTTTTTTTTATTGAAAGTGCATATATTTATTTGCTTCAAACAAATATTTCTTTTAAAGTAATCAGGACTTGCACTTACTTCAGCCATGTAAAATTCACTTGGTACAAGTAATCCTTTTTTTCAGTGTATTGAAAGCCGTTAAATTTATAATTTTTTTTCTATTTACTTGCCTTTTAACTGTGATTAAGATATTTACATTTTGAATACTTTCTAATCTAAAGATTCTAATACAGTTTTCAGAGTTTTTTTCTGGTAAGTTCAATGTAGGCTAGGAACTAAGTCTAAAAATGTTATGAAAAAGGATGAAGAAAAATACAACAAAAACTTTTATAAAAATGTATTCAAGGAGGGCAATTTAAACCTCGATTTAAACGAAACTTTAACAGTTTAACTAAAAATTCTGTGAACCCTAAGAAAATGGTATATAACAAAAGCCATTTTTCGACTCTTCTTGCCCTTTCATAACCTTTTTCATATTTCTGGAAGGTTTTCAGCTAAACACAATTCTAGAACTGTTAGGTTGTCTCTGATGTTAGGGATGCGCAATATAGGATTGTAGGCCGAAGATTCGTGAAATCTCTTTTGGAAAGCTTTACGACACACTTTCGGCACTCGGACAGAATTCGACTCGAGGTCTAGATTTATGGCAAGTCGTACGCCTGGCAGGGCGAAAGCCACTCTTCGTGTCCACCTTCCGGTAAAGTTTTACAATGTTCGCTGGCCGCCTTTATCTTCCCCATTCGGGAATTATATGGCGCGTGGCCCACTGGTAGCAAAAGTGGGGGTTACCTCTCTAATACAAACGCAACCCTCAAAACGAGGAGCTTCAGGGTAATTTACGAAAATATGGAATGCGACGCGACGTGCTGCAAAAGGCGAATGAAAGAGGGAAGGTCGTGCGACCTTGTTTGTCTTATGTGAAACTTTCACTCTGAGCTCTGGTCCTCTGACACTCCGCACGCGACCCCTGTTTTTAAATCCTCCTCTCAAGTCGCATGTCATGGAATCTCAGGAAGTAGGGTTCCTGAGCCGATTCTAAATTGATTGATTGACAAGAAGAGTTTTTACTTCAGGCTGTCGTATTTTGATGGACAAATCAGTTTTAAATATATAAAATAAAACCTAAACTCTACACTTCTACAGAATATGCTATTTGATACTAATCTTTGCTTCATTATTAAAAAAGTCTGACTTTTAGGGGTTGTCCATAAACTGTATGTTAACAATTTTGGGCTATTTTTGCCCCCTTCCCCTCTACGCGTAAGTAACGTGGCTGTTGGTTGTAGTCATTCTTTTAAATAATATTCATGTAGATACTATATTAAATTCAATATGAAATACTTTAAATTCCTATAAGATTTCAAGTTGAAGTATATTGCATTTTGAACTAAAAATTGTTGAATTTTCAACCAAAAGAGATTCATTTTCTACTAAGAGATCCGGTTCTCAAACCGAAAGACGAATTTTCTACACACCAAAATTTTTAACCAAACAGTTGCATTAACAACTGAATAGTTTAACTTTCAATCAAAAGAGACGAATTTTCAACAAAATAGTTTAAAATAGTTGAAATAAAATTTAGTTTGAGAATTTTCAACAAAATAGTTAAATTTGTAACCAAAGGGCGGAATCTTAAAAATAATAAACTTATAACCAAATAGCTTAATTTTCAAGTCAAAAAGACGAATTTGTTTGAAGACAGTAGAATTTTCAACAAAAAAATTATATTTTAACCAAGAATACTGACTTTTTTTAACATAAGACACGAATTTGTATTTCAAAAGGACAAATTTTTTAAAAACAGCTGCATTTTCAATAAAAAAGATGATTTTAACAAAATAGTTGAATTTTTAACAAAATAATCAACCTTTCAACAAAATAGTGCAATTTTTAACGAAATAGCTGAATTAAAAACCTACAAAAACAAAATTTCAACCAAGAAGATTATTTTCTATTAAAAGACCAATTTTTATCAAAACACGTGAATTTGAATCCTCGACCAAATAGGTGGATTTTCAACGAAGAAGATTTATTTTTCTCCCAAAACAAATTATATTTCAACAAAAGATTGAAGGTTTCACGTTGAAAATTCGAATGTTTGAGAAAATAGTTGACTTTTGAACTGGAAAAAATGAATTTTTAACAAGAAAGTTAATTTCTAATTTTTAACAAGAAAGTTAATTTCTAAGGCGCTATCTATAAGAATACTGTTTATTATGTACAGTATACACAAGAAAAGCCATTCTCTTTATTGTATTCTAATCCGAACTCTGCTAATATGTGTCCTTCGTACGGTCCTCTCAATCAAGGAAGATTAATTTGCAACCAAAATTTGAATTTTAAACTAAAAAAGACAAGGTCTGAAACAAAAATGGAATTGTTAGATTTTCAGTTAACACAATTGATTTTCAACAATAAAATATCGAATTTTCAACCAATTGAATTCAACCAAAAATAAATAATTTTTAACCATATAGTTGAATACTTAAACAAAATGATGGATTTTCAAAAAACAAGACGCATATTCAACCCAACATGACGCATTTTCAACAAAACACGCGCATTTTCTACCAAATTCTTGAATTTTAAACTTATAAAGAATACATTTTCAACAAAAAATGGAATATTTCAACTTGCATATAAAAAACTAATTTTCAATTTTTTTTTAATACTAATTTTCAACCAAATAGATAAATTTCTAACCAAAGAGGTAACAATTGGTTGAATTTTCAACCTTTCGGTTTAAATTTTCAACATGAATTTTCAACATTACGCGCGGCTCGCTTCGCTCGTAAGTTAGAGCGCGCCTGGGGGCCTGCTTCGCGCTCGATAATGTATTCACCTCGCGCTACGCGATCGGACTCATTTGCCTGACGCTTTGAGCTCGATTCCTCTAGGTTTTCCCACTTAGTGTGCTCGCTATTTTTATGACCTGCTTTTGCTTTAATTATGTCAGTTTTACATAAAAACAAGAACTAATTTACTTAAGGTTCTATCGACCTTAAGGAACACATTCTCATCAAGACACTCGCGCTTCGCCCTCGATATTTGTTTTAGAAATCATGTAATCCTCGCGCTCCATGCTTATTTCTGGTCGTCGTATAATAGAAACCCAAAAGTTTGAACGCGCTTACGGCGCGCGATTTGGTAGTCGCGCTTCGCAACGATCATATGTTATGTTCTATGTTCTTTAGATAAAAATGACTAAATTTGTATTTGATTCGAAATGAAGAAGAAAATTCCTTTACTTCAGTGTATACTTCCGTACCTTTCTAATAAATCATACAATCAGACCGATTTTTTTTCAACTATATCTGAAAAAGAGAGAAAAAAAGTATCTAGACCGTTTTTGGAACATATATATGATAAATTTGTATATAATTTTGAAAAACAACACGCCAGATGAAAAAGAAGTCAGATGAGCAAAGTTTTGATGATAATGTGCCCACTTATCGGGCATATTCGACCGTAAAATGAAATTTTTGATTTTTCAGTATTATTTGTGTAATAAAAATGTGAATTTTCGATTTTTCAAGAAAATGCAAAAACTCGTTATGATAGTCATGTAGAACGAGCAAAAAGAAACATTTTTCTTGTCTTGACTTTTTATCGTATCGTGCGTTGTTTGGCTAAAAATGTTAATTTTCGTTTCTTCTTTCGGATTTTGAAAATGCTGTAACTCTGAAAATTTTCATTTTATTGAAAAATGTCATACAACTAAATTATTTGAATTTTCGAGTACTATGAACAGCCGCACATATAATTTAAACTTTTATAAAAAACATGGTCTCAACAATTTTCAAAATGCGCTCACTTCTTGAATTTTTATCCAAAATAGCTAAATAACGAACTTGACCTTAAGTTTAGGAGACTCAAAGAGTATATTAAAGGAAAATCGAATTGATCAATT
>CAKNWT010292472.1:0-11595 GCA_932066315.1 Andricus coriarius | reverse complement strand
TCTTATTGATAAAAAAGAAAGATTTTTAATTGGTCAACCATGTTTCAAAAAGGTAATTAACAGAGATAAATGTGGAACCGACTTCCGTGCAAAACGACTATTGTGGAATCCTAAACGGGCTCGGGCGGTGGATCCCCGCTGCCGTTCTGGGAAGGCGGAATCATGACTTCCAATTGTTCTTTCGTTATTTCTTGTTGGACTTTGTTACCTTCGAAATCCTCATCATTTATGAAACTTCGACGTATTGATCCATTGGCAACGGTGGCAAGAGGCACTCTTTGTTGGGTATCTCTCCATGGAGTTGTAAGAATTTTCATTCGCTACAAATGAAAGCATTTAGAAATGGTAACTTTTTAATGTAATGTGACCTGCAAAGCAAAATGTTCCAATTTTTAGGCGAATTTCTAACTGCTTCACATCGATACACAGACCTAATTCAGACCGCGCAATTAAGCTTACCTTATATAGCCATAAGAAGCATTTTTCACCTCCCTTTGCATATTTATACGCAAATAAGATTGATTAGATTAAATTATTAAATGAATTGACAGTCGATTAAATTATTTGGACTGACTTAGAGGATCAGAAGATTTAATTCATCGTAGTGTATAGGTCTCCGGCAAACGGGAGAGTAGTATATTGATTGCGATAAAGTTTCAAGATACATATATTGAAAAATTAAAATGGATTAGATAACCATTAGTTTATGTATGAATCACAAATTTAAAAAAATACAGTAAACCTCCTTTTATTTTAAGGTCCTTGAAACGTACCCCACCAATTATTTTAAAGCTGGAGGGGGCCCCACCCTTACCGCGAGTGGGCAGTTTATTTTTATCAACGACGTGCATTGGCTGCCCCGTTCTTAATTGTATCGAGGCGCCGCCCTTACGCAACTCTTTCAACCGAAAAGCGCGGGTCGATTTCAAATCAATGAATATTATCACACCCGATATTCCTAGAACTGCTGGCCCACGAAGTTTCTCAGATCAAGGTGTGAGAGACGGTTGCGACTATCGCCGTTATTCTGCATGCATGCATCAGTATTTTTCAAGTGTCTGTCAAGTGCTTTTGTTGGCGTACGACAATTTGCCAACTAAAACTCAATATTGTAGAATCAAAAAACTATGCAAATATTTCGCGGAATAGTGAGTTTCGCAACATGACATACCGCATACTACTTTTTGGAGAAAATCTCCGAAACGTAAAGGTACGTTATAAAGGTCTCGATGGTAATATTTTTTAAGTGTTTCAAGTGTTTCGCGAAATACAATCAACTATACGAAATTTCAGGTGAGAGTACCCGGTTCTGATCAAATCGATGTGATTTAATTTTACATTCAGTATATTTTCTCGAAAACGTCTTGAGACGTATTCCCATGACGTCGTGAAAAAATACTCAATTTAAAACAACGAGGGCGCTCTTCGGGCCTCTTTTTTTTATTGGGCAGCCACTGACGCGGAGGAGAGTGCACAGCGACCGTGGTGTGAGATGACGAAACTGTGCAACTTAAAATAAGTGCGTGTAGGGAGGTTAAGCTAAGTGAACTTTAAAATGAGCGATCTTCAAAATAAACGGAAGTTTACCGTATAAACCAGATGAATATTTAAATGTTAAAATCGGAAGACCCTAGCAGTTCAACCCATTTAAGCCATTTGTGAATTATATTTTTATATTTAGTTAGAACCGGACTGAAAGTTGGAACATTTTAGGAGTCTGAGATTATTAAAAATTGAACTCTTCTTACTTGACAGAAAGTACCAGGAGTGACGATAATTTTATAGATAGCAACACCAGGTATCATGGCTACTGAGGAAGAAGCGATAAACCACCCCAAAATGTTGGCCCAGAGTGGATAAACGTAATCCTCGTAGGTCAATGGTTCGTAGGCCATCAAGCCATAGACGATTATGAACTGTGAATTTTTTAATATAATAATTAACGTATTTAACAATTTTAACACATATATTATATGGGTTTTTTTTCTATACGTACAATAATGAAAATTGGCGCTACGAATTTCCAACACACTCTCCAGTAGATACCAGGTGCAAAGCCAATCATATCTTTGATATCATCACAAAATCGTTCTGTGCCGTAAATCCAACTCACAGCAATTGCTTCCGCTAAAACGGCGAATAACATCGAATATCCAGCAGCATAGCGATCCAAAAGATGGAAGAAGTAGAAGCCACCCTGCGATCGAGCAAATTGTTTAATTTTTAAAATTTTTGGTTGTGCTTTCAATAAAAGTTTTGTTTAAGAATCTCAATATCTGTATCACCTGCGAGCAGGAAGCAAGGCCAACGAGGAAGTATAAAGTAAAGAGGCAAGCAACGAATATTTCCCGATTGTTGCCAATTATCGGAAATTCATCACTGAGGGCAGTTATTATAGCCTCGGATCCTCCAAACTATGATAGAAATTCATGTATCATATTTAAATTAATAAGTTTGAAAGTTTATATTGTAAAGTTAAATACCTAATTATAATAATAAGATTAAGTTTGTATTAGTTTGAATATATCAAGCCATCTACACCGTGGAGCAAATCTGGAATTTACTGTGCATAATCAACCACAGACCGTCCTTTAAAACCAATTTTGATATTTTTGTTTATTTCTATCTAAATATTATTGGACGAGGAAACTAATAATGTATAACTTTTTTCGACAGGGTATATAAATTCAGAGTGGAAGTCTTAAAAATACTTACGGAACTATCAAGACCCAGCGTGAGCAGCATCATAAAGAATATCAGAGCCCAGAACATGGAACCAGGCATTGTAGCAATTGCAGCCGGATAAACAACAAAAACCAATCCCGGTCCTTCAGTTGCAACTTCCTGAATGGATTTTCCACTTGCGTGAGCCATGTAACCTAAGACCGAAAATATCACGAATCCAGCCACAAATGATGTCGCGCTGTTTATCACACTTGTCAACAAAGCATCCCTTCAATCAGAAGAAAATTTTTTACATTTTTAAAATTGTTTACTGTTTTTCTACGATCACAAATTTAATTCCAACAATAAATGGGCAGCGGTTACAGTATATAATATATAATGTACAGTGAAACTTCGAATGATCTATTTACCATACAATATTAGGAAATTTATATATGAATACTCTTCGTTATTCTGGAATTTTTTACATTTTCTCGAACATTTGGTAATTTTTATGGCAGTGTCGACTACGATTATACAATTCTGGATATTTTCGTATCGAAAAAATCTGGCTATTTGTACCGAAAAAATCCGGGTATTCGTACTTAAATTGCAGTACGCGTAGCCACAGCCAATTTTTATCTGAATCTAAAACTGTCTAAAAATTCTGGAATGTTCCTAACTATAACAGAATATTTTGAAATTTTAATGTTCTAGAATATTCTTATGTATCTTCAAAACTCTCTGTATGTAAATTCTGATTTTTTTATATTTCCTAAATATGCTGAAATGTTCTAGAATGGTCTTAACTTTTATAGAATATTCTGGAATGAAAATTTAATATTTTTTTTTAAGAATCTAATATCTGCTGGATTGTTGCTGACTTTCCTAATCTAGATTGGTACAGAATTTTGTTGAAAATTCTTGGTTTACAAAATGTTATAAAAATTCTCGAAATTCCTAGAATGTTGTGCAATAGACTGAGCTTCTCTATATATATTCGGGAAATTTTTTCGACGTGTCAATTCAATATGAGTCTATATGTGCTGACAGCGCCGTGTATAAGACTATTATGTAATATGTGGCGAGTATGAGTCTATCGGCATTTTTGGCAATTTTGAATTATTATTATATTCTCATAGAATATACTATTCTGCACCGTTTGGTTAGATACACTCGAACACCGATTTAGTAACAGTGTTGGGGGTTGCCTGAAAATAGCCTTGTTACTAAATCGGGGCAATCGAAACGTAAGCAGTCAGAGACTGAGTATACCTGAGACTGAGTACGCGCGCTTTGCGGCTGTTTCGAGATGAGAATCGCAACCGTCTCTCGCCCCTTGAGCTGAGAAACTGCGTGGCCAGCAGTTCTAGAAATTACTCATCCGGGGCTCACTAAAACGTGTCTCTGGTTTATTAAACAATTCTATAAGTTTGATAAAGAATTAAAATATTTGGCAAAAAAGAAAGTTATTTCAAAATATAACATAAAAAATTTCATAAATAGTATTTGGTTTAAGAATCAAAGTTGAAACTTAATTATCGACAAGAATTATATTGTCGTATAATTCAGTGATTATCATAAAATCTTTGTAATGTTAAGACTCAATTTATTCTTTGGTTATTATCAAAATTATTAGTATGGTGAGAAATAAGCCACTGCTTATTATCATGTTTTTATTATTACCTAACACTCTCATTGATAGAACTTAGGGGGTAATTATGAGGTTAAAAGTTAATTAAACACTTGAAAACATTTTCATTACACTGGGGCCTGGAGATAAGCTCAGTTTCGGGCATTGCTTTGACGCACTGCCCCTTTGTCCCTGCGATGCTGGTGTTTCACACATCGTTGGGCAATTGGTGAACACCGCCTCCCTTGCTCCGCACATCACCATATTCCGAGGCCACACGAGAGGCCAGCAGTTCTAGGAATAGCTTAACATGAGGCCCATTATCTCCAGACTCCAGTGCTCTTTAGAGTATACTTTTGACTTCCTTTGATCGTTTCAAACTTAAATCAGCTCTCCTGAAAAGTTTCTAAAATGCAGATAGAATCATTCTCGGCAGAAATTACTTATAATTACATAGCCCCCGCTGTCAGCATATACTTATATTAAATGGAGGCGCCACCGTACTGTAATGTTCTTGAAGTATCTCGAATCTTGTGGAATGCTCTTCAATTTTGCGGAATTTTTTTGAAAGATTTCGAATCTCATTTAACTTTTTCTATTTCTAAAATTCTCTGACACGAAACTTCTGGAATATTTTGATGTTTTCTACACGGAGAATATTTGTTCAATTCTAAGAATATTCCGGAATTTTCTACAATATTCTGTATTTATATATATATATATACTTGCT
The DNA here is from genome assembly GCA_932066315.1 of Andricus coriarius. NCBI lineage: Eukaryota > Metazoa > Arthropoda > Insecta > Hymenoptera > Cynipidae > Andricus > Andricus coriarius. The sequence continues at coordinate 6,568 of CAKNWT010292472.1, read as the reverse complement.
TAAATGTTGTAAAATTTTCTCAAAAGTTGTAAAAACTCTTTCTAATTATAGTGCTTGCATAGTTCGGGAAATTGTGAACCGCCGCCCACAGAACAATAACGAATTAGTTTATAACAGGGTTTCTCACTTGTAGACATTGTTGTGATATTTATTGTAGCTGGCATATGCCAGAAGAACACCAAATCCTGGTCCTAGTGAAAAAAATACTTGCGTCGCTGCATCAACCCACACCTAAGTATTATTATTTTATTAAACCACAATACATAATCATACTTTTTTATTCACCTACGCGAATATCTAAATTTATATCTTAGGTATGAATTCTGAGACACATGAAAATAAATTCTGTATAGGAAAATATACGTGAACGATTAATGCCCATAGGCTTTCTTGGGGTTCTTTTTTATACATATAAATGTGTAACCTACAGTTCATAAAACATTTGAATTCTCAGAATACATGTAATTATTAAATTTGTACTTAATTTATGTAGTAATATGAGATTCACTTTAAATTGAATACATTTACGAATTATAATCATTTCGTAATTTATATTGAAATAAAAAGCCTTTGACCAGGCTACCGGACGCGACCTCGGGTTCCGTTTAGAGGGTCCCTGTACTAAGGTTTACTGCTGAATATGACTTTAAACTAAATAAGCAGTCGCGGACAATGGTCCAAGGATGGTCCCTAAGGAAAATCGCCCAGCCAAGGCGTAAGTAACAGTTCTGGAAGAATCTGCTAATCGACAGGTGCGTCTGCAAAGACGTAGCATTCTACCAACGCTGCATGTAGATGGCTTGGATTAACTACTCGAAAGCTTTCGATTCAACCTCATATAGACTTATTATCTGTCTGTTGGAAAGCTTGAAGGTTCATCCACATATAGTGAGATGCATAAAGAGATTGATACCCCTTTGGAAAACCAGATTTACTATCTCATCTGGAAAACATCGTGTAACAACTAACAGCGTCAGGCGTCTTTTAGGGCAACACCATGAACCCTCTCCTCTTTTGTCTCACACTATCGACACTATCTCTCGGACTTAGAGATTCCCAGTGGTATATTACTTCTGCGGCGAACCTAGATATCGAAAGCATAAGTTTTTTTTACGTATTTTACATGGATGATCTCAAGATCTATGCTAGAAATTCAGAGCAACTGAACCTAGCTCTAGGGATTGTCGAGAAGTACACTCGGGAGATTGGAATGCTGTTTGGATTAGAAAAATGCAACAAGATTCATTTGAAACGAGGACGACTTGCTGGCATTTCCGAGGACCCTGAGCTCGTCGATAGAAGTGCTATACAACAGCTTGACGCTGGAGAGACCTACCCAAATCTGGGCGTGCCAGATAGCCCCCTTCAAGACGTAAAATCTGTAAAGTATGCTTTCGACATTAGATCACGAGAGGTCATGCACATGAAACTTAAAGCTTGCAGCTCAAGTCGTCTATTCCGTGACTTTGAATCTCACACCGTCCAGGTGGTCGCGGAATGCTGAATCTCGAGTGTCTTCACAACAGGATAATCCTGGGTACCGCGCATATAGCCACAAATGGAAGGCCTCTTCTTGATATGGTCAGGAAATACGAAGAAGTGGGCATCAAACATTATTCATCTCAAATACGCACTCCTAAAGGCCCGGAAGAAGAAAGCACAGGAGAAAAACTTCCCCCAACAGCTCCTCGACATCTTCCACAGAAATGTAAAGAATCTGTCGTGCCATGCACACCCCGAGCACCTAGGACACATACTGTAGTATCTGATTGTCCAATTTACGCAGTAACGACGTACATCCAAAGGCACACTATCGCACTAAGAGTGCTTTATTCACGGTGGGCTTGGATCACCCTTAAAACAAAAATACTTGCACCGATGGGATTTCTTCATAAATCTTTTCTACGACACCTCACGAGTATTTAATGCCAATACACGGAGAAACTTTGGCACGAGAGGTTAGTGTTAAAATAAATTTTTTTCATGGCACGAGTCATAGTTGCTTCTCGTGTTAATTTTCAATATCGCGTGGTGTCAAATAGATCTGACGTTTAGTGTCAATCGCGCTGGTCTCTCGGCTCATTCGCAGCAACAACTTTCATTTTTTTTCCAACTGCACTATGAGCGGGATCAGCTGATCGACAAGAATTAACCTGCATGCGCGTCGTGTTTGCTCATTCGAGCGGTTTGATCCTTATCAATAAACGTATATAACAAAAAAATTGTTGTAAAATATGTATAATTGAAAAACAAATCTCTAGATGTGTCAAAGAATAAAGAAGTTATTTACTTACAGTGGAAGAAATAATAATTGTCATACACTCCGAATAATTGCTTTCATTATCAAATCAATATAATCATCATAGTTTCAATTTAGAAAAACGATGAACCAAACAAAAATTTGTAGGTTTAATTTGAGAAATTCTAATAATTAATTTTGGAAGTTTGAACTTACTGCTTTCTTTGTCATTTTTCGAACTGTTGTTTCACCATGCATGAATTGTCTAAAAAGATTACCCAAATTGTCAAGCCCGAAAAGTACATTTGATCATGACACTTTTCCCTTAGTACTTTCAGCATTTGGCAATGCGGCGAATGAATCGAGCGTCAAGCGTGGTTGCCACTAAACGTTAAGAGTTATTTGACACCACGCACTATTGAAAATTAACACGAGAGATTATTGCCGATCCCAAGAACAGGCAGGGCTAAACGCAACCCTTATGAAAATATATAAAGTATCGACGACTTGCCGATTTATTAGTGAACTATTTGAACTTTCCTGTAAAGCATAAACAATCATTAGCAAAAGAAAACCATTATGGGAATTTTCATGATGAAACGCCTTTGTGTAGCCTGTGTCCAATTCCGAATTCTCTTCCAACACATCAATTGTGGAACGTGTTCGATTTGCCATTTTAAAGCCTTCTTATCCTTACAAAGCGCTAAACTCGAGTACCACGGCAACAATTTAGGACTATTTTCAACTTTGTTCATTCCCTTAACAAGTTCACTGCGTGCTTGCAATTCCATGATCCAACAAAGTATGGTCTCGCCACGCGCATCTAAAAAAAGGGAAACAATTAAATGATACGTAGGTTGTGCGTGGCAAGACCATTCTTTTTTGGATCATGGAATTGGTAGCACGCACTGAACTTGTCAAGGGAATGAAGAAAGTTGAAATTACAAAAAGTTGAAAGTCCGAAATTGTTGCCGTGGTACTGAAGTTTAGCGCTTTGTAAGGATAAGAAGGCTTTAAAATGGCAAATCGAACACATTCCACAATTTATGTGTTGGAAGAGAATTCGGAATTGGACACAGGCTACACAAAGGTGTTTCATCATGAAAATTCCCATAATGGTTTTCTTTTGCTAATGATTGTTTATCCTTTACAGGAAAGTTCAAATAGTTCACTAACAAATCGGCAAGTCGTCGATACTTTATAATGTTCAGACGATATTATTATAAATTATGGCCAATTAGGGCCAGTCATTTTCGGCTGTCGTTCTTCCCGTCGTTTTCCTATGGTCGCGAAAAAACGACAGGTAAAAAATGACAAGAAAAAAATGACAGGCCTGACATTTTTTTCCTGTCATATATTTTTATAAGGGAACACTCACCGTGCTCGCGCTGCTGTTGCCATTAGCACGAGCGGCTCGTCTGGATTATCGAGCGGTCAGTGCGTTGAAAACTGTGGCTCGTGCCATTCCAAGAAATTTTATTTCGACACTAACTGTTCGTGCCAAAAGCAGTGGCAGCTCTTGCTGCGGTCGCTCCGTGTACATACAAATAAACGGTAGAGGGATTCGTGAGATAAATCGATTTTTATATGGTCATGTAGAGTTTTCCGATCAGCATGCCTTTGCAACAAATATTACAAGTTTAAAACATGTTTAAATGTGTTTAATTTCAGTTGATTTTTTATGCAATTACTAAATATTGAAACTGGAAATAACAAACCCGAAAGTAAATCTATTAAATTTGTTGCAATTACAAGCTTCAGCAATAATTTCACTTTTTATAAGTAGTTCATTGAGGATATCAAAATATTACATTAAAAATTAAAATAAGTGGAAACCATTGTATTCACAAAGAACACGATGTAGTCTTTTTACGAACTCTGGATGATTCTTGCGACCTTATTCTTCTCGAAAATAGGTTTAAAATCAGCATGAACAAACTCCATTAGCTATTCGCTGTAGAAACAAAGAACTATTTGCATTTTGTCGCAAAAATCGGGTACATGGAAAAAACGGCAAGAACTTTAGATGTTCATGGATTATCAATCGTAATGTAGCTCTCTTTAAATGCTGCAATCTTCGTTTTGAAGCTAGGATCCAGATTTTTACCAAAGCAGGTATGAACGTCTCTAAATTTTTCAAATACGCCGTTCATACCTACTTTCGTAAAAATCTGAATCGTAGCTTCAAAACGGGGATTGCAGCATTTAAAGAGAGCTACATTATGATTGATGTACCATTAAGACCTAAAGTTCTAGCAGTTTTCTGTTGTCAAAGCGGTCTTTAAAAAATAATATGATTTAGACAAAATGGAACAAAATATAAGAAGTAAGTATGATGTTTAATATAATATTATAAAAAAAATATATTTTTTTTAATTTACTAAACAGAGACATTTAGCTAAAGGCTTTGATTCCATTATTTTAAAGTTCGGTTGTAAGTTGACTGTATTTTAAAAATATCCAGATATAGCTAATCTACTTGATTATTAACTATCTAGAACATTTCAAATGTGTGTATAATATAATTTAATGTTGAAAGTGATATAATATTTTTAAGTTTGTTCGAATAAAAAATTTAATTAGGATAGTTTAAAAATATATTCAATATCTAGTACAAAATTTGTTTGCAGTTTCTTTATATATCAGAAAAATAGTTTTCTTCTATTTTTTTAACGTTTTGAAAATGTTGAAAAGCATATAAGTTTTTTAATTTTCATCAGAATTAAAAATCCCATTAGGATCATTTTTAAGTCTTTTTGTCATGTATCAGAAACTTTGACAAAAATTTTTAAAACTCTTTTAAAAATGCTGTAACTTTTTGAATTTGGTCGGAAATATCTGGTTAACGAAGTTGACCTTCCTTTTGGGACCCTAAAAAAGTGTATCAAAGGCTGCCTTGATTGGCCAAATTCTGCAAAAGTTAGCATGGCCACAAAATTCAGGTAACCACACATACGGACATACGGGCACCGATAAAAGTTTATGATTTTCAGACTCTGTGAGTGCCGAAACGTAAAAATCCGTTAAAAACTGGAGATCGAAAGTTTGGACGATTATATTACACTCTCATGAGTGAGAATGTAAACAAGACATTTTTTATGTTTGCCTTTTCCCCCAGTGAAGTAGACATTATTTTCTTCGAATATGTATAGAGTAACAGCATTGAGATGATTTTAAGTGGTAATTAATTATATTTTCCAACGACTTCAAAGCCGTGCTCGACCCTCCTTATAGACAAATGACTTATTTAGTCTTTTGAATATGTGAGAAGTGCATCAAGTCGGTAAGTATTTTCACTGATTTGTCAGTGAATTTTACTGATTAAAATTCAGAGAGCAGAACAACTATTCCCCATTTCCACCGCAGAGCATCGTGTGTGGAAATTCTTTTTAATAAAAATTCTCAGCACGTACGAGTCGTGAGTTCGAGTGACCGATCTGGTTAATGGCCATTATGACAGGTACACAGAGTTTCCATTTTCGTCTCGTTTTTTTTTATTCTCGCAACTCGCTTTCTTTCTCTGCTCAAACACATCTAGAGGACCGAAGTATTACAGTTTTGTTATACTTTTACACTATATCTCAAAAGTTTGACTTTGAATACTGACAAAAAAATTCTATTCTTTATATGTTCTGAAGACACTTAAGAAGCTTAAATGACTTCAGAACACTACAGTTTTTATAACAGGAATTTTTGGAAGAGATTTTTAAAATTATCAGAAACATTCAAATACTTTTAAAAAGCGATAATCGATATAAAGTCCATATAAAATAGGCACGGACTAGTATTACGAAATATTAATATTCTTATAGCCTTACCTCTGCTTTATTTATGGCAGAAAAATTTGGACTGAGGTAATATTTAATCCCTTCGCCACTTCCTGGTAACGTAATACCTCGAACAAGTAAAATTAATAAAACGGCGTAGGGGAAAAGTGCTGTGAACCATACCACCTGTAAAAAGAATACCATTTGTTAAAATTCTCAATGTTAAATTTCCCATTCAGCAGACAAGATTTCAAAAGACGTCTAGAGAATTTCATAAGAATTTCCTGAATAATATGAAGTTTCAGATTTTCTTTCGAGATTTAATGGGACTTTATGGCAATAGGGAAGAACTACTTAAGTGGAAAGCTATTTTTCCATTTGTGAATTTTTTGGGAGAGTTTGTAATTAATTGTAAAATTTGGTAAAAATGTCCGAATTCCAGCAAAAATTGCAGTTTCTAGTAAATTCTTTGTTGTAATTCTCTACAATACTAAAGAATTATTATTCTTATGTTTCACACAAAATTCTTATTTCGTATATTATACATATATATATATATATA
>CAKNWT010292460.1:5024-25810 GCA_932066315.1 Andricus coriarius | reverse complement strand
GTAGGGTGGGAAAGCCAACTGCTTTATGGAAAATCCATTTATTTTATAGAAAATTTGTCTCTTTTTTTGTATAAAATTATTATTATTTTTTGTTTGAAAATTAATTTTTTTCAACTATCAAATTTTTAATCGAACACTACCTTTTTAATTAAAAAATTTAACTATTTGGTAACCAAAAATTAATCTTGTTGAGAAAAATTAATTTTGTTCACTAGAAATTCATCTTTTTGATTGAAAATACAACTGTTTTGTAAACAACACGTTTTTTTCTTGAAGATTCGACAATTTTGATGATTAATTTTTGGAAATAATATTTTAACTATTCCATTTCAGGTTAAAAATTGATCTCTTTTTCTTTGTTTTAAAATTCAACTATTTGGTATAAAATTAATCTTCTTTTATAAATATTAATCTTTTTAGTTAAAAATGCAACTGTTTTATAAGAAGCTCGTCTATTTGGCTTGAAAATTCAACATTTTTATATAACAAAATTTTCTTTATTGATTCAAACGACAGGAATCTTTCTTTGTTATAAATACAACTGTTTAGTTGAAAATTGGTCTTTTTTAGTTGAAACATCAACTATTTGGTTAAAATTTCTATGTTTTTGCTCGAAAATTTAACTATTTGTTGAAAATTAACTATTTATTTCAAAAATTGACTACTTAATAGAAAATTAACTTTTTGTGAAAAATTATCTTTGTAGGTTTAAGAAACGACTGTTTTCGAAAACTGCGACCCTTCGAGAGAGAGAAAAAAAGAAAAAACTACCTGTCTCTCTCTTGATCGATTTTTAGGTCGATCTATCTACTTATTTTGATTGATGGAAAGCCTAATAAGGGGGTTGGTATCAGCTATTAGGAATCTCACACTCGAACATGCACATACCTGTACTAAACCTAGGGTTTACAGAGGCTTGGTTCTAGAATGGTTGTAACGTCTGCGCAAGAAGTCGAATCGTTCCGAGGGCCTCTTCACTTCGGGATTCATATGGTTGTAGTTGGAGTCCTTCGTGCCCTTCTCATGACATGCTCTGGAAATCCCAATTTTGACAAGAGGGTAGCAGCAGTAGCACCAGAAACTTATGGCAAGTAGGGCTAGTCCTACGTAACAACCTTGAATCAGCGTTAAGTGCTGGGCCTTGATTCGGTGTTGTAGATTCATTTCATTAATTTGCTTTTCTAAATCATCTAGAGACATCTCGTTGGCAAGAAAGGCTTCATCATTGACGGGATCGTCTACCATGTGCTGTTTCTTCTTTTCATATTTCGTGGTGAAGTTTCCATGTTCCCTTAAAATTGGCGATAGGTTAGCCAGGTTGAGGTGGATGAGCGGCTCATAGAAGACCTCCGTTTTCCGGTTACGCTGGCTATTCCGAAAAACGTTTGATCATGTGCCTTCAGATGGCAACAGGGTGCGATCTGTATTGGCCCAGTTCCTTTCAAGTTGACTAGAGACTTTGTTTGGTTGGGGCACCGCAGCTCGGTGGACAAGGGCGCAGCTAGGGAGTAGAGCCAATCACCCAGGAAGTCAATAGGGACCCATTATGATTCCTTATTGTAGGACACTCGGATGTCGCATCTTCGGAGAGCTTTCGTAAAAGGGTTCAATAGCAACTCGCTTTCACATGTTTGATGGGTAGCAAGTTCGTTAACGGGTGAGTTGTCGTTGCAGACCCTGTAGTAGGGGGTTTTCTTGCAGAACTCTATGCGTTGATTTTCGAACAGGATGTAGGTCCGTTGGGATTCTTCAATGGCAATTTGGGTAAACCTTGGTAAGATGTATGTACTCCCAGAACCATTTCCAAATACTGACTGAAATACAGGTATTGGATGTAATTGGTATGTTAGGTAGTAAGATGGTTCCAATAGTGGAATGCCCACTAGTATGCTTGGGATTTCCTTCTTATGCATGGTTGTGATGGTAACTATGTTAGCTAGTTCCTCGAGGTCCACCTGTGGTCCTGGGGTAGGGAATTCAGGCCTGGGATAATGATCCTGGATATGACGGTAGACTGGCTCCAGTTGTTCGGACGTCAGGAGGGAGAGATGCATCTTTCCTTGGCGGGACGTGTGAATGACTTCCAGAATTCGATGGTAGGCACGGATGTAGTCGTCAAGGCTAGAGTCTACCGTCTTAAGCACGCATGTCAATGCTTGGGCATATTTGAGCTCCGCGACTTCCCGCGTAAGATTTTCCAACCTGAGATTGTCCTCGGTCATTTGTTTTTTATGTAGGATTACCGTTTGGAGGGTTTCTCCATGGCTGTAGTTCATTAGGCCCGCTATGGGTCCAATGAGGCCTCCTGGGATTCCCAGTAGTAGTTGTGCTCGTCGGCTTCTCATTCCCATCGGTAGGCTAGGAAGTCTGGCCTTATTGGTGTGTTCTCTCATCTCTGCGGCATGCCTAGATACTTCCTTCTTCAGGTCTTCGGCTATCAGGAACTTTTCATCGAGGCCATAGTCGATGATCGTTTGTAAGCAAAATATTCCAAATCCAGGCAGACACAGATATGATAAATGTGGAAATCGCTGTTAGTAAGAATCCATGGGTCCCTGGACCTTCTGCAAGTCCAGGAACACAGTGACCCTCCACGTTCCAGCGACTCATCTTATTGGTCCTAGATGGTCGTAGTAGACTCCTGTACTGGATCTTAAAGGTGTACTCCTATAAGTAGTGGGTATAAGTATAGGTTCATCATCTTTTACCTAAAAGAAACATGAATTAGATTTTCTCTTCGGCAAAGGAAGGAATTTCAAGACAGGATAAGGCCCCAATCAATAGAGAAATTGTAAGATGCGGCCAAACACCTTGATGATTTTTGCCTTTGATAGTTGGTCATAGGAGACAATAAGAAAGCTTTTTTTTTGAAAGGGCATATTCTTTCTTTAGATTTTTCCTCAGGGTTCGATCGAGTCTAGCAGCGAACGATCCTAACTTTATCCTTATGTTTTGCAAATCTGTCGCCGGTTACGCTTTCAAGGATCACGTTGTTATTTTCGGTGAACCCGATTATCGTGTAAGGGCCACTGGCCTACTATCGAATTTACCGTCCCCTTACTTCCTCAAAGACGTAGGCGGTCCCCTATTTTTCCGTTCAAGGGCCGGGCATTCCGATCCTACTGTTCTTTAGAGGTAGTCTTTGTCTTGATCAAATTTGCGGCTGCGAGTTTCTCGATTTCTGGTAGCCTTACCATCAGATCGCGCAGATAGGAACCGTAGGTCTCGAGTTCTTCGCCTTGGGAAAAGGAACTTGGGGTTCTCGCCACTCGACCAAAAACCAGTTCATAATCATCAGCGTAATGCTTAATATAATCTGTCAGGACTATGTGACTTCTTTCAAGGGCTTTATATGAAATAACCTCTCAAGATGCTTCATAAGCTTGCCCAAAAACACACCCTTGTGACCACCAATTAGACTACCGTGATATTTGGCTATGATTTTGGCCCCAAATGCGGGGAGAGGGACCTCTACCGTGTTATATGACGGGCAAGTCCTGTGGTTACGTCCTTACAGTCGATATTGTCCACGTGTCGTTTTTTTATTATGACAGAGTAGGTGCAGTGTCGACCGTGGGGCGTAACCACGTCTTGCCCCTTCTTGGGCCTGCGTTCGCACAGGTCTTGAATATCAAGATGCTCGGTAGCGATGAGGATCTTCGCAATAGAGTTCGTTGGTTCGCAATCGTCCGAAATAAAATGAGCGTAATTGTCTCGTCGCTACGTCAGAGGTTCAGTCCATTGATGCAGAATGTTGGGTTCGCTTTCGCTTGGATCACCCGATTTCGACCTTGCTTCAATAGGTTTCTGGAGGGGTGTTTCAGTATTTGGGGAATCATCGATATACGGTGGGTCCACATTAATCAGGGAAGATAAGAATAGAGAGGGGTTTGTTTGTGAGAGTTCAAACGTCTTTCCTGCCTGTAATGTTCGTGGGTTCAACCCCGGTCTTCTGTTGGATGAAGTTCCTTCTTCCTTAAGGGTTGCGTTCATATGGGCATTGGTGAAAGGCGTAGATCTGGCACCTGGCGCCATGGCAGGTGCTGGAGTGAAGGATAGGGTTCCCACTTGTCGATTTCGTCCAACGATGGGGGACCCTGGGATGGGTTCCTCTTCTTCGAGGGGATCCTCAAATCGAACGGTGCTTCTTCTTACTACACCGGAATCTTTTGCAGGGGAAGAAGGTAACTGTTCGGTCTGTCTAGCGGGGCTAAGAGTTTCCTTAGCAGAGGTTTCTGTAGCTATAGGTGGAGGATTCCGGAGGAAGGGTTGGCTCAACTGCTTCGGTGGTTGCTGGACCCTCGATGCTTTCCCTAGCCAATTTGTCAGAAATCTCGTTAACGAGGATTCCTTGATGTCCAGGAATATGCTTCCAGATCACTTCTAGGGGTTCTAGAGCAGTTTTCATTTTTTCGAATTCGGAGCGGTTCTTAACTGGCTTTTCTTGATACCGGCTTCATGGGCCTTTAGGGCTGCCATGGTTGCTGCTTCGATCTCGGCTGCATTATTGGTCTGACGACCTTGACTACGCTGTGAAGCGTTCAAGGGGTTGTTTTGACCGAACCAGACTCCTATACCAGCCTTTGGTTCTTCGCTTCCATGATAACTGCATGCACCATGGATTCGGGTACTTAATTCCAGGGGGAGCGTTCTTAGGGGCCGAGTCATCACTTTTAATGATGGTTGAGGGTTCCAATTTGGGTAACACGCTGTGAGATTTTCGAAAAACAGGCGCGTCCGAAGAATCGGAATCTTCATTATCCGAAGATGGCTCGGTCGAGGATTCGCTTCTAGCGACTGGCGATTTGCTTGCTTCTCTTCTTCTCAACAGTCACTTACCTATGGAACTTTCTGCTAGTTCGAATGGTGGGGCCCTTTCTGAGGGCACTTTGGCTGCGTCGGATTTGCTCTCCGGGGCTGGTGTTTTCTTCGGCCTCCCCCGCTTTCTAGGAACTGGGGTGGGGATGACGACTGTCGGCAGAGGATAAGACGCGGGTGGCGTTGGTGGATGTCCCTGGGACATTTTTACTTTCTTCGGGGCCGCTTCGTGAGGTTTTGCGGATCCCTCATTTCTTCCGAACCTTTAGGGGGTTTGTCAGGAGGATTTTGCGATAACGCTTCCACTCCCCTGTTGAGCTTTCCCTCTTTGTATTCGAATTTATATTGGTAATTTCGAAATTTTTGTCGCCAATGAAGGAGTCTGGCTTCTGGATTGCAAATATAGTTCATCCAGTGGACTGGCTCGTGGTCACAGGCAAGTATAAATTCTCGTCCGTACAAGTAGGGCTGGAAATGGTCCAGAGCCAGGACGATGGCCAAGCGTTCCTGTTCCTTCTCGGGGTAGTTTTCTTGGCAGCTATTAATAGCCTTAGAAAAGTAGGCTACGCGCATGTCTAGTCCTTCTTCGTGTTAAGTCAGTATAGCTCGAACGGCATGGGTCGTGGCGTCGGTGGTTAACTTGAAGGTTTTCCTAAAATCGGGGTACCGCAGAATAGGCTTGCTACACAGAGAGTCGTAGAGCTTATGGAAGCGCTCATCTTGTTCTGTACCCCATTCCCATTTTACATCCTTCTTTGTGAGATCGGTTAGGGGCTTGACGATTTTCGCGTATTCCTGGATAAATCGTCGATAGTAGCCTGATAGCCCAAGGAATTGACGAATGTTGCGAACGTTTTTTGGGCAAGGGAAATTTTGTATTACCTCTATCTTGGCCGGGTTTGGTTTCAACCCGTCGTGGCTAATAATATGGCCAAGGTACGGTACTCGGAGTCGATACAGCAACCTTCTGGTCTTCAAATCATGTGCTTCTAGGTCCTTGGAGTGAACGAAGACTTCGGTCCCATTCATCCCTTTTAGCACCGTGTCCATCATCCGTTGGAACGTAGCAGGGGCGTTTTTGATCTCCATGGGCATGCGCAGATATTCGAAGTGTCCTCGAGGCGTAGAAAATGGCAATTTGACCCTGTCATCGGGGTGGGTTTCGACATGGTGGAAACCACTGGCTAGGTCGAGCACAGAAAAGTACTGGGCCTCCCCTAAATGATCGAGGATCTCCGTAATATTGGGCAGGGGTATGCGTGCCTGTGACCTTCTCGTTAAGAGCTTGGAAGTCGATTACTACCCTCCATTTTCTTTCACCGGATCCGTCAAGTTTCCTAGGGACGATCCAGAGAGGAGAGTTGAAAGGGACTTGGAATGCCCTATAATCCCGCTATCATATTGTTTTTTTATTTGAACGGCCACTTGGTCAGCCGCCTCGCTGGGATATCGGTATTGTTTTCTGGCTATGACCTCGTCTTCAGTGGTAGGGACCCTATGTTGGACTACGCTCGTAGTAGAGAACCTTGCTCCGTTTATGTGGAAAATATCGGCGAAGTCTGCCACCCAATTATAAACGTAGTTTCTTTCATCTGATGTTAGTTCTGAAATGCGCAAGCTGTCCTTAATTTTCTTGACACGATCCGTATAGGAGCTACCCATTTCCTTTCGTAGGTCTTTAACCAAATATTCGGACTCGGAATTGGTGGATTCTTCGTCGTGCGGTTCGATAAAGTCGTACGGCAGGACTTCCTGGGCAAGTAGCTCTATATCCACGTCCTCCTACCGGGTGTTGATGGCAAGTGCATGGCAGACTCCTTCGTGGGTGGAGACGGTTGCCTCGCCTAGGTACACACCTTCAGGGGTGTGTATCCTGGGTAGATATCCCTCTTTTATTTCTGGATTAAGGACATTTATGGCTACTTGTTTCCTCGTCCTAGCCTTGACTCTTAGAATTCTAGGGAAGGGTTTAATTTCGGCTTTGTGTGATTCCCGGGCTGATCGAGAATCCTCGTCAATAAATGGGATCGGGTTGATTGGATTCGAAATGGTGACCAACGAATTGTGCCTGAAGGATATTTGGGCTTTTTCTTGCCGTAAAGAAGGCCTTCAGATGAAGGCCTTCCAATCGTCGCGACAGTGTCTGGATGTATCCCTGTCAGGAGCACGGCCTTGTCCAGTTAATATTGTAATTCGAGGAGCAGAGTCTTGATTTTTATCAAATTCACATCGGATCCCGGATCTACCAGGAAGCTGCATGTTCAGCGTCTTAATTCTGGTGCTGTTAGAGAGACGACCGGGGAACTTTCTATTTCGGTTCCTGCTCGTAGGACCCGATTGCGTGTTTCAAGAAGTGGACATGTTTTTGGGGGAAATGAGGGGGTGGAAAAATGCGGACGGTAATGATAAGGGAAGGGGATGTTTTTAAGGAAAGGGAGGAGGATAGGGGTAAGGGTATTGAAGTGGGTAAGGAGCGTAGGAGGCCTGGTATTTCGAGGGAGCGGGAGGTGGATAATTTATTGGAACCTTATCTACGCTTGAGCCATTTCATGTCGAATCTTGCGTCTCCCTTTTGCCCTTCCTCTCCATTTGCCTCAAGTAGAGGCTAGGTGAACACGTTCGATCATGGCCCTCTTCCCGTGGTCGGGAGATGGGTTAGGCAGAGAGGTGATTCTTGGCTATCTTCAGCTGCTTTTGTCTTTCTTCGATATGTCGGGCGTGATCTAGGGGCTCGCCGAGGTTCTTGGGGTTTCTGGTATCTACGAAGGTGGATATTTCGTCCAGGAGCCCTTTTATGAACGCGTCCAGCGCAACGTCTGTTACGGTGCTCATTATTATGGTGCTCTCCTTTGCTTCATCCGCTGCTCCCAAGGTGTAAACCTTTGTGTACTTTTCCTCGACCGCATGCCGAGCACCGTTCAGGGGGCCTTGAACTCGGTCATAATAGTCCCTCACCGTTACGTTTTGACGCATGCGGAGAATTACTATATTTTCGAAATACCATTGGTATTTGTTTGTAGGGGCAAGCCGTTATTTCAGGTGGGCAATTAATTCGTTGTGCTCTGTTGCAGTGTCATGCATTCCAGCACGGAGGCCATGTTTGCAGCTGTATCCATATTTGCAGCAGGGTTAGGAATCGTAATGTTGGAATTAACTCCCAGGATATTGGTATTCCTGGAGAAATCTCCGTTATCGGTACTGTCGGTCGTAGCCACTAATCAATCAACGTGATTAATCCGCCAACAAATTGGACGGAACTTAGTCCGGTTGACGATGGTAACTGTAAATCGAAGGAAGAGTCTGTTTTAGCGACGTTAGGCGCGCCCGGGGGGGGGGGGGGGGTGTTACGAGCCCCCTTAGAATAAAAACAATTAGTTGAATTCTAACATTATTAACCCGTAACCCGAGCATCCAGTGACAGTCGTGCTATCAAGCAACATTCGTATGCTCGGAATAAAATGCTGAGCAGGTAAGTGAACGACTAATCTTTACTATGTATGTGTATATATATATATATATATATTAATCATGTTTAGAATGATAAGGAAGGAAGTAGAAACAAATAGAGAGAGAGAGAGAGCAGATAGAAGAGAAGGATAAAGGGAAGACTTGAATTATTTCTCATGGTGAACTATAAATTTTTGAAACGTAATTTCCAGCCACTGCGCTTGGTAACAAGTCGCGAGGATGAAAATTCGTAGTCATCAAAAATTCGTAGTCATCAAATTCCGAAGTCATCAGTTTTCTGTTCCCGCGGTCTTGCCGTCCACTTTACATGAGAATCCTTTCGTCAACCAAAATACCCCACTTTTAAATGAAATACGTACTGACGATCCACGATGAGTGCCACCAATTAATCGCAGTCCTTCATTCTTCCTTGCCTCGACTAGAAGATTGATAGGAAAAGCACTTCGCTGCTTTTCCCTTGCCCGTCCGTAGTTCGGCCTCGTGTTTCGCGTGTTTTCTCTCTGCACATCCGACGCTTGTTATTAACATAACGAGGACAGAACGCAACTAACACGGTACGGACGTATACATAAAAGTGAATCTTCGCCGATGAGTGACAGAGAAGTTATTTCTCTAAAAAACCTTAAAATACAGTAAACCGAAAACGGTTAAGGAGGAAAATAAAGTTTCAAGTGACAGTTGACTAAACTAGAGTAAACGGAAAACGGTTAAGGAGGGAAATAAAGTTTTAAGTGACAGTTGACTAAACTACAGTAAACAAAAAACGGTTAAGGAGGGAAATAAAGCTTCATGTGCCAGTTGACTAAACTACAGTAAATGGAAAATGGTTAAGGGGTTGCGGAGAGTGAAACGTTCGAACGTACGGACGGTGAAGGTAGAAAAGGGTGAACTACAAGTGACTGGTAAGTGCTGCTTTTCTTTTCTTCCCTTTCCTTTAGAATCTCTCTCTCTCTCTCTACTAACAATTTATGAGCCTGCCCTGTTTCTAATGTAATGGAACAGCGGTGGTGGTAATAGGGAAACAGTGAAAAGTGTAAAAAAAAAATTCGGTCGTAGCAGGGTTAGTCCTCTTCCAGTTAGGCTTCTTCCAGTTCTATATCGATTGTCACGATTGGCATAGTTTGGTTCGCATTTGCAACTGCGGGTGCCGGATTTATGGGTCGGATCGTCGGCCGAACTGCGCACACGGGGACTAACCTTTCAAGGGGATGAACTAGACCAATATATATGGCTGCTCTAAGAGTTTCAGAGGTCGTCTTGTTCTTTCCACCGTACCTCCTTTTACGAAAGTAAAGTGCTGCCTAAACTTCCGTAGATTAATATGAAGCAAAATAAGAAACCATGATGTCGAAATTGCACGTGGGGGCAGGCTTCCCCAAAACTGAAGGCTATTTATTGTAGTTGATGGAGTTAGTCGGAAAGAGGTGTGGTACGGTAGGTTGCGCCTAATTGGGCGTTACAAAATTTTGTAAAATTTCGGGATGTAACAGTCCTCCCTTCTTAGAATCGTCAGCGTCCTCGATGGCATTACATTTTTGGGCGAATTTAACTGTGTTTATTGGGACTCCTTAAAGCCGTTATATAACGAAATCTTTCTTGCTCAAGATTTTTAGTTCTTACTCGAAATTAGCAAACATTGGTGTATGTTTTAAGTGGGGTTCAAAATTGTGTACCTTGATTAACGTGTGCGTTACATGATATGTCTTAAAGAGGTAAGTATATTCTTGTATCTGTTGTGTGGTGTATGTCATGTCATGTGGTTTGCCAATTTGTCTTTTCTCTTTTTGCTTTAAACGTTGACATGGATAGTGAAAGTAGTGCTTTTACAGTCCTATATGCCAACTGCTTAATGAATCAACGAATGAATTTGAGAATGATTTCGGCTACACCAGCAGTTCATGTTGACTAATCCGTTCAATTTGAGTATTGCTTTTCAAAAGGTGATCGCGTTCCCGATTAGGATGTATGTCAGTTAGTTTTCGCGTTGTGCCAAGATGATATCGTTCTCTGTTTCTGATGATTAGTTTTTTGAACTGTCGGACGACATATTTGGGCCTTTAACAAGTGCCACTGATGCTAACAGTACTTCGTCTGAAGAAGTTACCGATGATTGCGTAGTTTCGATCATTAGTTTTGATTTATCTTTATTAAATTCAAAGCCGGAAGTGACATCTGTCGTTTCTTCTAGTTACTAGGAAACTTCGAATTTCTGAATTGAAAAATACTTCAAGCATTTTCCACTTCGCTTTTTATAAGGTGGCTCCTTTGAACACTGTGAAGATTATTGTTCGAGTGTCTCGCGATTTGATCGGATTATCGGTGAACGCGAGTAACTTTTCTGTAGTTAGGTAATTGGATTGGAGACGTAAATGCGTGCTTTTGCGCGTCTCTTCTCTTGAATTACAGCTTCATATACTGCAAAATTCCTCTCGGCTCTGACCTTCCACGTTCATTATGCGTAGTATATTTGTTTTCGTTTTATCTAAAGATTTTACTTTGATTTTGTAATTTTGTTATGTGATATTTGTTTCCTTTTATTTTCAGATCTTCGTTGTAACAATCGCCCAAGACGGTTGGAGCTGCGGAATTTCCATTCGAAATTGCTGACTTTGCCTACAGAATTGGGTTTCTTCTCTGCACTCACCCAAGCCTTGCAGTTAAAGAGTACGCTCGGGACCGCAGCCAGTACGTGTAGTCAATCCGTGGGCAAGGGCGGACGGCGAGGTCGTCCAAGGCGGAAGATCAACGCAACCACCGATTCCAGGCATTCTACTGACTTTGCGTTGCAGGAGGCTCGGGACTCTCTGTGTACACGTGCTGATGCTTTATATGACCTCATCGGTCAGCAATTTTCACAGCCGGAGAACTCAAACACTCGAATGCGCACATATACACATCCACATTCTTCTGTGTGTCTGGGGTTGGATTACACAACTATTTTAATTCCTCTTCATTCTTTCTTCCTTTGTTTTTTTCTGTTGATTATGTTTTTATCATGAATAGTACTTTATTTTTCAGTCAGGAGTGTACCAGCTACCGATTTTGACCGTGCGGACGATTTGTCCGTATGGAAAGCTTTGAGGTCTTTCGTCGAGGTGTTCACGTTCTACGGGACCCGACAGGTAACTATACTTTATGGTTCTTGTTTTTAATAGTTTTACCTTGTATTCCATTCTTGCTTTTACTTAAAAACTTTTTGTTTTGTTTTTAGCGCCCAAGTTCGGAACAGTTTGGGTTTCGGATCTTGAGTGTGGAGAATTAGGGGATTCCAACACCGAAAGGCCAGAGAATTCTTAATCACCCTTAACAATTTAAACGTTTCTTTTACTCAAATTTTTCTTTTCAATAAAACTGTATATATCACTAGTGTTTTATTTGTTAATAAACGTATATGTATTTAATTATCCGATGAATGTTTTGACTCAACGACATGGTTTTGTGTAAAAATTAAAATTACAATTGCATATGTAGGGCTTCATTTAATTTAATAGTCACTTGATTCCAAGATATGGGGATCATTCGCAAAATTTAGGATTTTAAAGCGTTAAATGCATGATAATTTAACAATTACTTTTTATAATTGAATTCTTAGCTTTCTTGATTTCTCGTTCTTCTCGCTTTATTCGTGGTTGGGGTTGTTAACCTGTTGGTGGAATGGATACACATATACACACATACATCCTTGTCAGAAGTCGTTACCGAGCTCACCACCTCAGTTACAAATGCATTTCGGGATTATTTTGCAGATCGTAACTCGTTTAATAGTGTAGCGGTTAAGATAGTCGACTTGCGTGCTTAGATTTATGCGTTCGAATCCCCCCATTGCGTGCGAAATTTTAATTGTATTATAAGCATGGTAACCTTGCAAATACCGATTCATTATAAGTATATCCGAGCATAAATCTATGAATTAGCCGTGTATTGATTTGTTAATTATTTTTTAGCAATATTTTTTTACAATTCATAGTGTCGTCTAAAGACTCTAAAGTCTAAACTATAGTATATACCGTTAACATAAGTTAGCTCTGCAGTGGGATTCCGATACCGGGTCGAAAGTCGGACGGGCCTCTTTTTCTAACGTGTGGAGATAGAAAGAGAGGTTCGTTCGATTTTCGACTTCGAAATAGCATCGCAGTCCCACTGCTGTTAATATCATCCGTCAAAGTGACATGATAATTCGTAATTACAACGTCGAGGAACAGTGCAGAATAGCGACTGGATCGGTAAAATCTACTGATCCGCTGGTCAGCACCACTTGAGAATTGGCACTGGTAACCATAAATGATAGTCATATGCAGTTGCCTATACTTGTAACATTTACTGAACTACCGTGTTGTCCATATACGTACTTGGAAGATCAGTAGATTTAACTTGGTTTTCAGTCAAATATAAGGTTCTTTTTTCTGCGAGCATAATGAATGACTACATTTAGTTCTCTCTTCGTATGTTTCTCCTACTTCTCTCGCCATTTTGTCGGAGTGCTGTTGTATTTCTACTGGTGTTTCTCTCGTAGGACAAGCGGAGTCTGTCTGACGTCATGTCTGTAGCTTACCGTTTTTTCCACTAGCATTGTGGTTAGTCTTTACGTAGTTGCGGCGCGCGTTTGGTCGGCCACACTTAGCGTGTATTGGCTTCTGTTTGCAACTATTTGAATTTGGTTATGTGAAATTTTGGTGGATTTTATGACTAAAATTGATTTTAAAAAACAAGGTGCCCTTGTGTCTCCTCGCTTCTTAAAATTTTTCATCGTCCTTGATGAATGGTGGAGTCTGGTCTTGTAGATGATTAAAGAGTTATCTGGATTTATTATTTATGCTATACGTGTTGTCAAGTTTCAGAGACAGCATTTCTTCTTCATTATTACTGCTGTTTGTTTAGCTGAGAATTGATTTTCGAGCATTTGCATGTTTTTCTTATTAGCTTCCTTCCATAATATATTATTCTTAACAATATTAATATAGTTATTCCCATGGATGTTCGTAACATAATGTCATTGTTTCTTTTTTGATGATGTTATTTTTGTTGAAATTATGTGAGTTGGTTTTCGATTTCTTCCAAGGGTTTTCCGTATTGGAATTCTTTCCAGGTTTTTGTTGGTGGTATTTGGAATTAATTTTCGTTTATAGGTGAGTTTCGGGGAAAGTTGGCTATTACAGAAGATATATTAGCTATATTTAATGAGACTTCTGGATTATACATATATTCCTCTTTGTTTTTATTTATTGGTATTCCGATTAACGAAGTATCTTTTGTTCTTTTAATACATCCACTTCCCAGTCGAATTATTCCAGAATTTGAAATATATTCTCTTTTTGTTTTCTTGTTAGGGCAATTAATGTTGATGAGTTCTGGTTTTATAGTTGAATATAACCCTGCTTTTAGGGAAGGTATTTGTGTCTGTGGTACTTTCTTTTTTCTTGCATTTATTATATGTTTGTGAATTGCTGCAGAGTTTTGTATGCATGATCGAGTTTTGATTTTACTTTTACGGTCCACTGCCTGATATAATTTAGGTATCATAGGTTATTTATGTTTCTTTCTTGAGTTTGCATGTTTTTCATTGTTCTATTTAACAATGATTGTATTACAATTATTCCACGAGTTCTTGTGTCAAAACAATTTAAGCCAGATATTAGGAAAACAAACCCATGTATTGTTTTCTTAATATTTGGCTTAAATCGTTTTGTTTATCTTACAATTCGTTAATTATTTCTGTATATTCTTCTCCGTCTTCTGAAGTTAAAAGTCCAACGACTGGCCCTAAAATGGATCCTATGAAGCCTAACATTGACACTCGGCGTGTCTGCATTGTCCTTGGCATTGAAATAATTTCAGGTTAATAATACTGTATTTCTGATAATATTCTATTTAACTTCACGTTTTTGACTTTGGTTCTGTTGATTTTAGTCAGCAGGGTGTCTAACGTGGCTTGGATACGGCAATCTTCATGAGCTGACCTCTTCATACAAATCTCACAATATAGTTGATGTCTCGTATTAGATACTTGGAGTGAAAATATTAACTGAGATTTCCAGGTCCAGAAGTATGATTATTCTCCAATTACTCTGAGTTAGTCGTATAGGATCCAGTTTTTCATAAAACAGTCCGACATTTTCCTTCAAGGGTTGAATCTCGTGGTGCATAGCAGTGTGATGATGCAGTTAATGCTAGTACTAATTATGTTTATTCATAATACATATGTTAGGTCTAATAATTGCTTCTTTCAGTAAAAGAGTCTTTTATTGTGTTAATTTATTACTCTAATTAATTAATGATTATTATTTATTATTATATTATATATTATTATATATATCATCACAATTTATATCAGTTCTCATTCATAGAGCCCCAAAACTCTTCTTCTGATACCTCACCCGTCATGTCGTTGTATTCTGCGAGCCGTTTATTTCTCAAAATTTCGTTATCTGTGCATAAGACGTATGTGTCTTCCACTTCATTTTTTAAGTTGACTTCTTCACTGAAGAAGTGAATGTTTTCTAATTCTTTCATCATTTTTCTGGCTGCTTCATGTTCTGCTATTTTAACTTTCTTTTCGCGTTCACTAATCGTAATGAATAGGTTTCCACGTTTTGTGTCATCTACGACACACTTGACCACAACTCTTCGGGCATGCGGAGGCCGTTTCTTTCTATGTACGCTGTAATTAGGCTTTGTTAGGTCATATTCTGCGGTCAGCTCCTCTAACGGTCCCTTAGGGAATTCCAATTTGTTCATGTCACCTTTCGGATGGGTTATTGCAGGGTATATTTGTCCCTTCGAGAGTCTAGTTAATATGAATAAAACAGCTATCCTGTAAAAGGAAATACTGTGTCATAATTTGTTACTCATGAGATATTTTAAATTTTATAGAGAATGTGCTATTGTTGTAGCTGTTATGTCGGGTATTGCTACAGCAATACAATATTTTGACAAATTGTCCTACATAGTGAATATATGTCGATTTTCATCGGGAGTTTTCGGCAATGGTCCTACTGCGTCGAGTGATACTTTGTCGAATGTATCTATATGCGTGTCTGTAATAATCATCGGTTCGTGGGTTTTGGCCCGAATAATTTTTTGTTCTTGGCAAACTCAACATTTTCTCGCAAATTCCGTGACTTGTTCTTTTATTCCTGGGCCGTGACCTTCTGCGGTTGGCACACACACACTTCCATAACAATATGTGATTTTGATATTGCTGTCATCGAAAATTTTTTTTAGAACGTCTGACAGGGTGCCTTTGGACAAGCTTTCAGTCAAATCTCCATTTTTTGAGATTCGGAATGAGTTTGTATTCTTTCTTTCGAGATCTACACGTCAATTGTGTAGACCAATTCTTAGATTTTCCTTGTTAATCCGTCGAAGTGGTTTTGTTTTAGAATGATAGTATAAACTTTATAACTGCCTCGAGGGGTCATAAGTATCTAACCTATTTTAGAATATTGCTCTTTGATTTCTAAAGAATCAATGGCTTTTATGTCCAATAACAAGCGCCCTATTGGCGTAGTGAATCCGCAGTCTTCGGAAAGGAAGTATACATAGTTTCCTTTTAGATACGTTAAGTTTTCACGGCTGCCGTTTATATTCGGGAATGCATCGATTTTAGCAGGGCTAGTGTACTCAGTCGGCAATGCAGGCTGGATACTAGTGATTGATGTACATGTGTTGTCGTCCTCTATAATTATTTTTGCAGTCTCGGTTCTTGAAACACTGCTTGTTTCTGCTTGACTCATATCTACATGTCGAAACTTGATATTTTTGTTGGAGTTCATCGAAAGTTCTGTGTTTTTTTTTCGCTGATTGTAGAAGTGGCGCAGATTAGGCTTGTGTTAGTCCATAGGCTGATGGTTGAAATGTTGCTAATTCATCCGCCGTATTTGGCGGTGGAGGTGCGAAAGTTACACTTTTGCGTTGTCTGATCTCAGGACGTATTATTTGTGTTACAGAGAATTCTTCTTGTTTCTCAAGTTTCATGCCTTCTTTTTGCGTTTTGAATTACTGTAGTTAATGTTTAGCCCAATTTATCACTGAATCTATTCTTCGATTGAGTTCACTCTCACTATCGGGTTCTAATTCCTCAATGGCGTGAAGAATTTCTGGATTGTCTTATCCTTATGAAACAGCCATAATGCCTCCGTGAGCTTCCTCGTTTTCTTCTGTTTCTCCCTCCTTCTCCCATTCTTCATGAGATTCCAAAAATTCTCTTTGTGGAGGATTCACGGTTGTGATGGTTTCCGTGAGTGTTTCTACTACTGGACCTTCTTGTTCTTCTAGAAACTATTTCTTCTTTAAAAAGTTCCTGGAATGAGCTGTAGCGTTTGGTGGGGCACTTCTGGATATGTCGCGTGATCGAAATTCTGCCAGAGGTACATCCGAACTCGGTACAACACTTCGATTTTTTCGAAGCATAGGAGGGGCTGATCAGATTCGGCTAACTCATCTTCCAAGTCGGTACTGGAATCGCGGTAATTGGGTAGAGTTTTATTTCTCATTCCTTCGAATCTTCTTCTGAGGACTCGTTTGCTTATTCTACTTTCATTTAGGTCCTCTACATGTTTTGAAGTAACGTCCGTGCGTTGACTGTTGTCCTTGGGTTTGAAGGTTATTCGATGGGCTCCTGAAATGAAAGGCCTTCAAGTAACGGCTTTGGTTGATGGTCCTCTCTTCGTTACTATCGAGTGTCAGTTTGAAGTTTTGGTTACAAGTGAATGGTTTCTGGGAATCTGGATACTGCAAAATGGGGCTTTCACATAAAACATGTCTCATAGTTCTAAAACTTTCTTCTTCCTCTGGACACCAATTGAAGGATACCCCCTTTTTTAAAAGATTGGTTGAAGGCTTAGTTTTCGCTACGAAATCTTTAATAAATTTTCTATAATAATCCTGCAAGACCTAAACATCGTTTAACATTCTTCGTATGTTTAGGAGTAGAACAATTTTTAACAGCTTCGCGTTTCTTTGGATCGGGCATCACTCCTTCACTGCTAATTATATTTCCCAAATAGACAATTTCTTTAAACAGAAGCTTGCTCTTCTCTGGCTGAATTGTCACATTTGCCTCTTTTAATCTATATGAAACGTGTACATCGCACATTCTCTGCAAAATTGTTTATTCTTAAAAAATTTTCAATCAGCATGTTGTAGTCACATAAACCGCGCCCGGTCGTCATTCCTACAGTCGCTAGGCAAAGTCCAAGTGCAACAACAGCAATAAACCCCACTAAATTCTATGTTCAATTAGGCAATGAGGCTGAACACAGCCTCGTCCGAATACAATATCACTGTCAAGGAGAAAGAAAAGGAGGAGAGGTATCAACACCTTAAAAGGGAGCTGCAAAGTCTGTACCCAAAATATTCGATACAAATAATTGTCCTTGTGATAGGTGCTCTCGGAGGTGCGAAACTATCACTGGTTCGTAACCTTCAAGCCATACCTGCATGCCAAAAATATGCCAAGGCACTTGCGAAATGGATGCAGAAAGCTGTCATCATTGGGTCGCTTCGTGTCCTCAAAACACACGAGGGTTTCGCCGGCCTGTCGTTTTGATTTCATCGTGTTCTGTGACCACCCATCTCACGGTTGTGAGACGTGGCCACGAGTGTGATTTACCTCGGTCCTACTGAGAGCGGGTGTCCTTTTTAGATAGTAGTTGCTCCCAGCGAGACGCTGCGGTGGTTGTTTAACCTTATTTTTTCAATTATATATATGCTTTCGAATTCAAAGTGGCATATGCCATGATTTCAACATGGACGACCAATATGTCGGCCATAAGGATAGAAAGTGCCTTAGGCATGTGTGCAAAATTCAGAATAGCGATAAACAATTCTGAAAAAATGCATGCACTAGCTTTTCTGGCTACTGGTTTGAATCCCAAGGTCAAACTTAGAAAACTCAAGATGGCAGATCCACTATGGCGGACGAACTTTTCAAAAATAAACGTATCCATACAAAATTTGGTATACGGAGTTTTTCAAGTTGCTAATTAGGAATCCAGAGTCAAATATGTTAAATTAAAGATGACATATCTAATATTGCTCAGAAATAATTTCAACAATAAAAAGAAAGTGAATTCGTGAAATCATATGTAATTCACCTCAAACCGTGGCCGCCGCGGGACAGCCAACTTCACGTTAACGGCTCCTACGATCTTCACTTGTTTCCTTCGCTACATTCATGTGTTCCTACATTCAGTTGTTTTTCCTTCATCAGCTTCAGTTGAAAGCTCATAAGTGTGGTACGGTAGCATTCAGTTCAGTTGCATTCAGTTGGTTGCATTAGAGTCGTTTCCACGAGTACTCTTGCTGAAAATAGTTCTCGCATTTGAATCAGTGGTTTTCACGTCTATTATTTGGAGAAAACGGTAAATATCACTGAATATCATGGAATCTGAAGAAGCCGGGATTCATGGGAATAGATGTATTAATCCATTCAATATCTCTGCTCATAAGGGTAAGGATCTCCGACAAATTCGATAAATTTGCAAAAATTCCTTCCAGTATATAAACCTGATATGAAAATATGCTGTAGTTGCAGGAAACGCAAATTTTAGGCAATTGATGTGAGCTTGCAACCTGAAGTATTAAACTCCAGTATTGATTCTCAATCAGAACAATCATATGCGTATGATGGAAATGATGCCACAGAGCCTAGCAAGAAGTCTTCTTTATCTAGAGAACGAGAACTCGAGCAAATCTCAGACAAACGAAAGCAGAAATTTTCTAGTTTAACATTGCATGTTAGCCTGATAGCTGGAGTATTGCACAGACTTGTAGAGAGTTCAATACCTCGAAATACTTTGTCAAGAAAGCTCTAAAATTCAAAGAATCAGAAGGAGTTATGAGGACATCTATTGCTACAGCTGGCAAGACATTATCATAAGATGTTGTTGAATTAGTTCGCAATTTTTATGAAAGTGATGAGAACAGTAGGATCATTTCGAGCAATAAAGACGTTATTATTGTGAGACTTGCTAAAGAAAAAGAAAAAAAAAACAGAAGCGCTTGATGCTATGTGACACAAAATATCTGCATGTTTGATTCAAAGAGCTCAACCCACAGATATCAATCGGCTAAAAGAAATTTGCAGAGCTTCGACCACAATGGTGCATTTTAGCTGGAGCTAGTGGCACACATAGCCTCTTTTGTTTGCACCATACACCAGAACTGCAATATAATGTTTGATGCGTGCAACTTGGCAAGATTTACTATAAACTATGACGATTCCATTCAAACGTACAAACATTATTTTAGATTCTTATTGTGTGATAATCAATCACCAGCATGTTATCTTCAGATAGGTGTACTCTGAAAAGGGAATCTCTCTCATCTGAAGGCTTTGCTGACGAGTTTTGCACTCGTTTAAATACGTTGCTCACTCACGATTTTATCTCATAAACGCAGTCAGAATTTATTACAAATTTGAAAAATATCTTGTCACCAGGTTCAGTGGTGATTCACACTGATTTTTCTGAAAATTTTGCTTTTGTGGCAAGAGATGCCACAAGAAGCTTTGTACTCTTATCTGATTGCACGACACATGACACTGCCGCAGTCTATGTCATGCAAAAGTTAGTCATTTCTGAGATTAAGAAACCATACCCAAATTTGAAAAGAATCATGTAAGTGATGGTGCGAAACAGCATTACAAGAAGAAGTATCAAATGTGCAATATAATTCATCATGAGAAAGATTCTGGTGTTAATAGTAATTTCAAGCATGGTATGTGCGTGTGTATGTGAGGGAGATAACAAAATTTCATGTAACCAATCAACTAATGTAATCAAACAGGTTTAGCAGGCATCAATAAGGAAGGGAAGTTATAAGCCTATAAAATCTCTGGATAATGAAAGTAGTAGATGAAAAAAATCCGAAATTCAAGATAGAATAATTAAGTATGAAATCATATCACGATTAAAGACGGGGGAACTACATTTCGCAGGTCAGCAGATTCCAGTCACATCCGCTGGCTGCTGAGTAAGACCATTGAGTCGCGACAATTGCAACTCAGCAGTTTTAGACCGATTAGTCGCTTGCAAGTGTGAAAAGTGGTCTGAGAAAAGTAGTTCCGCCCCACCTAACGCTTCGCGAGTGTGATAGCAACACATCCAAAGGACAAAGTCACCTCGCAGATTCTCTCCGACAGTAAGAGCAGTAGCTCATTAGGATTGATCGTTCTGGCCCGTCACCTTCGATTTAGTTCGATTGGTTCATTTTCCTTTTCTGCTTTTCGGGAGTGACGTACACTCCCACTAATAGAAGGCCGAAAACTGTTTTTAATTACACTGTTAGAAATGTTCGGAAAATTCCGACACATTTAAGATACTAAAGTAACTGGAATTTACGAAATTATGTTGCTGAAAACGAAATTCAGTAACTTTTATAGTAAATTTACTAAATTTTCATTAAGCTTCAGAAACGGTGTCTGAAAATTACAAATAGTTTATCAAAATTCCTAAACGGTAACAGAAATATAAGTTATCGTAACCGAAGGAAGTGCGCAT
>CAKNWT010292457.1:0-14401 GCA_932066315.1 Andricus coriarius | reverse complement strand
ATTGATCTGAATTCAAAGTAAATTCAAAAGAATTCGAGAAAATTTATAAGAATTCTAGTTGAATTCAAGAGAATTCAAAATAATTGAAGTGAATTAAGAAACGGATGTATCTTATATTCAGTAGTGGTTAACATCTCGGGAAAATCGTATTTGATGTATCAGTAAACATTTCATTTGCAAATGATGCATTATTATATATTTAAATGGCGTATTTCCTTACTTAGTGCAAGTTTTTTTTTGTGATTTCTTGATATAATTGAAAAACATTGCATTTTTGAATGATACCGATCTCCAGTAAATAAAAACGTGATTCGTAAACAAAGCAGTAAGTTATAGTCTTAAATCTGGCTCTAGTACAGAAAACAGTAAAATATCTAAGATTAACTATCTGGTGTTTCGTAGCTGTTATGAAACCGGAAAGCCGCCATTAAAATTGCAGCAAACGAGCCACAGAAGCAACCGCTGCCGTTTGAACATGTTCAAAACGACTAATGAAATGAAATTTATGTCTTAGTCGGCACACCTGATGATGCGCAAACACTTGCTTTTTCTGAATACGAAATGCCATTTTATCGTTTTCCATGCAAAATTAAAATATAAATAAATATCACTTTTTCTGAAAATAAAATTTTCCATTCAAGTTTCGAGTGAGAAAGATGCATTTGTGTACATGTATCAATATAATTATCAAACAATTTTAATTTAAAGGTTTGCTTCTTCATACAGATTCCTGTTACCGACATTTTTCGACATTAGAGAACTTCCAATGGTTCGTCTCCGCACTAAATTAATAATAAATCACTGTAAACATTACGTTGTTTTTCCCATTCTATATAAGCAATACAATGTTCCTTTGAATCATTCTAGAAATTTTATTATTTAATACAGACACAAAACCTCTTTCAACAATGTTATATTATTCAAATTATACATTTCTCTAAATTTGAGGATTTATATCGTTCACACACAACCAGTGATGTCCTAAAAATAGTGGCCTGGAAGTGGTCTCTAACTTAGGAAATTGAATTCTTGAAAATTACCTGAAACTTCCAAAAATATCTTTGTATATCTATATCGATAAGATACGTGTCGTCTTAGTACATTTGACAAACAACATATTTGAGTAAGGAAGTGATTCTGTGACTTGAACACGGATTGCCTGCGTGATTTGAAGTTAATTCGGTCAACAGAATCAATTTACAACTTGGGAAAATCCCACAAACAAGATTCACTGTAGTCAGGAAATTCCGAATCATAATAATCCATGATCCGCCATAAATATATTTTTATAGCGTATTGCGGACATAAAGTGGATTCCATGTGTCTTAAAATTAAATTCTTAATACAGTGACAACACAGTAAAAAAAGGATCATTTTTTTTGCAGATCATTTTGCTCCAACGATCATTTGACTCTCGAGATCATAATGATCTGACTATTTGGATCATTTTGATCCGCTTTTAGTGTCATTTGTTAGACTGAACAAAATGGCCGCCAATTTTTGGGCGGCGATGTCACAACGACATAACCTAAAAGTTTTATCTAACCCCATGCAAGTGATAACTACACTTAACAGGTGACATACCCTAATAACATATTTTGTTCATATTTTTACTTTTCAAGTACACTGCAAGATCAGAAACCATAAAAAGCTCGTATATGAGCTTCAGTACTCCAAGAACGGCGGCCATCTTGGTTTGATTTGATACATGATCCCGAATCAGATCATTTTGATCTCAAAAGTCGATCATTCATTGCGGCCGATCAAAATCCTCTTAATTCCGGTATCATTTTTGTTGCATATCATAATGATGTTGATTTCGGTATCATTTTGAACAATTTTTTTTACTGTGAAGAAAGCGGCCTGGCTGCGCCAGGGCCCGCCAGGCCTCGACTACACTACTACATACAACTTTATACCTCTGTCTAAAATTATCTTTTAGCGTGGACACGAACCATACAAGTCTTGAGTGTCGGTAAATATTGGTAACAGGAATCTGTATGCAGAAGCAACCATAATCTTCTGCTGAAGCGCTCAAGCGTAATATTCTCAGATCTGAAAACCTTTGTAATTGCAAAAGTTTGAATTAAAGCCGTATTTTAATATTTTTAAATTTAACTTCAACATTGTACACAGAAAAAAGGTAGACATACTTTTGCTGCATCTTATTTTTTTTGCAGGTCTTACTTCACTCGTTGCCCGAGCAACTTCATGTAAATTTCATTTGTTACGCAACTCAATTTAAGCCTTTTGACTAAAAAATGCTGAGTGTCAATTTTGGATTAATATCCGGCTCAAAATGTGCCCGGCTTTTTTCTGTGTGCGATTTCTAATTGTCGCATCCAAACCAGATCCGACATTCGACTTTTAAACAAATTTTTAATATAATATAACGAACCTGTCAAAATTGAATGACTATATTTTTTAATAATTTTAATTTGTAATATTTTGTTCGAACACTGCAAAAAATGTTATGTTAGAGATTGCTTTAGTTTTTATGGACATTTTATGAATATTCGTTTCTCTATCTTGTTAAAAAAAATGGAATTGTAATATATTTACATAATTGTAGTATATAATTTATATTATTTCTATAATAACTGGGATTCCGAAATTAAATCCTTCCATCTAGAGATTATAAATTTTAATTGAAAAAAATTAATCCTTTTTAAGCGACTGGATTAACTTCTAAAGCGATTTAGGCGATGGAAAGTTTACTATGGCGAGTAAGGGATAAAAAATAAAGTCTTGATTAAATTTATAGACTGGGATAAAAATATAGTCAAGCTTGATCGAGTCACGACGATTCGTATTTAAGTTAAACAAGATAGACAAAGAGGGAGAAGTCTCTCGTTTACAAAAGTTAAGAGTTGAGTAGTTTTTCTTGCTAAAATCGACAAAATAAGAAAGTTGAAGACTCGAGGGATGAATAAGCCATCGTCGACCTATACGGCGAATCTACCCTTACCCGGCACCTACTTCATTAAGTACAAGAGCAGCTGGAACTCAGCTCATGTTTAAAAATAGAAAGTATGTTTACTCCCAGAGTTAGTAAGAATTAAACTTTGCTTTATAAAAATAATTACTAGGTCACCAATCACTTGTTCTTATTAATAGTCTTCATTAATACTCACGATTTAAGGAAATAGAGTGGCGTGTGTACTACACAAATTGGTTGAGTACTTTGGGTAAAAATTTAAAGGAAATTTTTTTTAAGAAACTCAAATTTATTGTTTTTAATTAAAGTACATACCACCCTTCTTCAGAATTTTGTTATATTTTTTCTTATTTGACCCTTTCCTTATTATTTCCTTTACGTATGTTTCAAGTGCGAATAAATTCAAGGCGCATGAATATTCCCCGAATTCTGCTTTTCCTAATAATGTTTATTTTGCCGAAATTCATTTGGCCGAAACACAATTTTCTATTTTATCGATTCACCATTTGATAATTTTCTGAATTACCATTTGCTTCAATTTCTGTTATTCCGAATAGTTACTATTGAGTATATATTTTGAAATTAAATTGTAATAACTTCAAGTCTCACGGGTAAACTTTTCTTGAGAGGGGAGCTTTTTTCTCTTACACAAGAGAAAGTTCAAGTGAATAAAAGAGAAAAAGTAAACTGAAAACAGGAATTAAAACCGAACTCTGGAGTGAAAAAGCCTCCAGGGGATGAGATACGAAGCGCGTTGGGAGATTTCTCCATGTTCCTTTATTTTCTTGAATCTCGTATAGCAAAGCCGAGGTTTCGGCTGAAATTATAATTAACTTGTAAATAATTCATCACGCTCGAAAATAGTTGAAAATTTTTGATAAAGAAAGAATATGCAATTTCCTTTATAAAAAATTCTAATTTTTTTAATACAACAAAATCAAATGATTTATTTCTGCTTGAAAAAGACTACTAGGGTATTTTTAAAGCTAAAAAGAACTCGAAATCGTTTGAAATCACTTGAAATCTTCCATTTGGTTTCGAAATCCCCTGTAATCTTTTAAAATCCCTTAAAATCTTTTAAATTAAGAAAAATTCCTTAAATCTTGTAAAATTATTTTGAATCTCCTGAAATATTTTGAAATTCCTTGAAATTTTCTGATATAGCTTAAAATATTTGAAATACCGTGAAAAATCCTTGAAATTCTTTGATATTCTTGAAATCTATTAAAATATCATAAAACCTTTCCAGTCCATTGAACTCATTTAAAAGTCCTTGAAATATTTTTAAATCTTTGGAAATTCCTTAAAATCTGTTGAAATTTAGTTTATTGTATTCCCTAGATGAGAGTTCTGTACAAATATCTTACTATAAATACTTTAGTATTCTTGAAATTCCTTCAGAATTCCTTGAAATCCGTTAAAATCCCTTAAAACCTTTTTATATGTCACGAACTATTTAAATAAGATGAAACTCCTTGTAATCCCTTAAAATCTTTTCAAATCCCTTGCAATCTTTGAAATCTGATTAAATTGAGATCGTTGAAATCTTGAAATCTGACGTTCGTTGATAAATCGAGTGGTCAACCCCTCGGTATAAACAAAGCTTTACAAAATTTTGGAAAAGACTCCATTGAGCTATAATATCAGAATGAAAAGGTCCGAAGCTGGATACATGATAGTCTTAAGATGATCCTAATTTTCTCTCTATTTCTGGCATCTCACCACTGTTTAGGCCATTTTTCTCTTTTTCCTCTCCGTCCTGAAGATGAAGGGTCTAGTAATTTGTCTGAGTTGTAGGTGGAGAATAAAGAAGATTATGATGTAGGGTGGTAGGCCAGCAGGGAATTATTTGGGGTTACTTTCTTATTTTCACCCTCATCCCTTTATGACTTTGATTCTCATGCTTTGTTGATTCCTTTCGCCCCTTCACTCCTTCAAAAAATGCTTCTGAAGATCAGGAGATCTTACCTCTTCCCTTTTTCGCTCCTTTTTCCACTTTCGGCATCCTCATTTCGTGCAAAGTTGCTTGCTCAGCTCGATCGTTTCTCAATGAGATGACTGAATACACAATTTGCCGGAGGCCGGGATCTTTAGCTGTATATAATATTGGGCATAAAATATCTCCGACTTCTACTGGACTATTTTTAGAAATTTTAATTCCAGGGGGCGGCTGCTTGTAATATATGTCACTTGTAAATTTCAAACGCTTTTAAACATTAAAAAGAGTAGAATGGTTAATCCGCTTTTAATGCAAGATTCCATTTACTGATATTTGCCAACTTCTGTAACGTGTGATGGTACGTATGCATGCTAAATGAAATTTCAGAAGGGGTGAAAGACTTTTGACGATGATATAGATAATATTGCATAAAATATTAAAAAGTTTGTTATTTTTTGTATGAAATATTTTCCTCCTTGTATAGAAACTTTTTAAATTTAGCATGACACCTTTTGTTTATATATTATATTTATACACAAAATATGGACAAATTACTTTTTGGGATTTTTCAGAAAACAATGTTTACACTTCAGCAACAGTTTAGCTTTATTGAAAATCGTCTTGTTATATCAGAGCATATAGATGCTCACAGAACACAAGCAATTCCTTTATTGGCCCATTTGATGGTTATAAACAAATAACGTGAACAAATTGTCAAGTATCATCGTAATTTTATTATGCAAATAGATAAAAAGAAAGGAAGATTAATTATATTTAATTTATTTATTTTTAATTAATAACTAATAATTGATCATATTTTATTATTATAGGTTATATATATATACATATATATATATATTTATATTAACTATTGTTATTAAATCTTATTTATTAATTAATGACATTTTCCATTTCTCGTTGCTAAAACTGCTTTTAATTATTGTTAACTATAAATTAACTATAAACTATAAATTATTTGTATTGTCTAATGCTGAAACCTTATAGAATCTGAATTTATATAATTTAGATGGCTCTGTACGACTGTGAAATTATAAAATATAGAATGCTTTATTTTGAACTGCGTTGTTTAATCTTAAGGACTTTGAACTGATGAGACTTCCAGTTTGAAATTCTATTTTATTTGAATGAATCCTTAAAGCTTGAAAATTGCTTCCCTATAATGTTTTAATTTGCAGTTCAATTGCTAAGGCTTGAATTTAAAAATTCAAATAACCGTGCGAAATTTCTTAAAACGAGAAAATACTGAAAAATGATCGGGAGTTTTTTTTAAAGATTGTAATATCCAATTTGATTTTTAAAAATTTTTTATTTAGTAAGGGTGACAACGGGTTTTCAGATGGGCTTGTGCGATCCAGGTTTCTTCGTAGATGTTTTTCGACACATGAAAATATTTTTCATTGGACTGTTTCTTGTTCTCGGTATGTGAAAAGTATCTGTTTTTGAAAAAATGTTCTTACTGCAGTTAATTTTTTAAAAAATGTTTGTAAGTATATTTTAAGTTGAAGTGGAAATTTCTGATATTAAGAAACTTTCTGACCTACATACATTAACCCATTGTAGAGTTTCCAAAGCCTTAGTAGTGAAAAAAAAGAAACCCGAAAGGGGAAATTTAAAGCCATGTTTCACACAAATCCCATTTATTTCCGGAGAATCGGTTTTGTAGTAGAGCGACGCTTCAAGAATCTGATTCGTGCACGACGAGAACGAGCGACATTCAGAATATTTTATGAGCTCAAGGCGCACGGTTTAGCAATGATCTTCCTCAGAGTGCGTGGGACAGGAGCTTATCAAATTTGGTCAAAACTCAAGGTCGACATTGGTATAAATGGAAATTGTTATTGTTTTACACATATCTTATCGTAGATAGAAACGAAATTTCGCGAGCTTTCATTTACAAGTAATGTCTCTAGTAGAGTCTATCCAAATCGTAGAATGGCTTACAATCAACGTTATCAAAAGTTTGCAACAAAATTATTAATTTCTTCAATTTGGTATTAATTTCAATGTTTCGCAATTCATTAAAAACGTTTTTAAATTACCTGCAGCTACTAAATAACTTGTAATATTTGATTTATTGCGAATGGAAGAAGAGTTTACATGCACATATTTCGGAGCCAATATCAATTTCGTGTTTTTTACGTGATAGCATATCGCTACAGATAAATTGTTCAAAAATTTTTCGCCCTGAATTCTTCTAGATAAAGAAGAAATATCTTCAGATGATGAACTTGAAGATAAGTAGATAACTACTTACTCAAAATTACTTCCGCGCAAAACGT
Source organism: Andricus coriarius (assembly GCA_932066315.1). NCBI lineage: Eukaryota > Metazoa > Arthropoda > Insecta > Hymenoptera > Cynipidae > Andricus > Andricus coriarius. The sequence continues at coordinate 7,224 of CAKNWT010292457.1, read as the reverse complement.
AGTCTCAATACACGTAACAAGCCAAACTAATTTTTAAGTAGATTAGTGTGTCATGTATATATGTTATTCACATTTTTTTTCTGGTAAGTTGTACAATAAGCCCAGTCCCAGATTTAATAATTTTTAATTACGTTCAGCTTAGTTCCCTTAAGTTCAGTTCAGTTTAGTTCAGTTCAAATTCTTTTTAGTTCCTTATAAAAGTGTAATTGTAAAGTCGAGGGGACTCATATCAAAAAGCACCCAGAAAACGAATTTGATTTAAAACAAATAATTTATACAAGTTTCGATCACAATATTGGATCCGCCATTTTTAATTTCGAAGTTTTGGTGATGGATTTAGAATTAGCGACTCAAAAAACAACTATAAAATGAGACTTATAAAAGAAAAAATGTTTAATTTGGTCGCCATATTGGAATCGCCATTTTGGATTTAGAAGTTTTTATGATAGGTTTAGAATCAGTGACCCAAAAAAACAGCTGGAAAATGAGGTTAATGTAAAATGAATATTTAAAAAAAATGTGGTAGCCATATTGTATCCGCCCTTTGGAATTTCGAAGTTTTGACGATGAATCTGGAATCAGAGACTCAAAAAGCAACTGTAAAATAAGTTTCATAAAAATAAACAATTAAAAAAAAAATTCATCTCCATATTGGATCCGCCATTTTGAATTTCGAAGTTTTGTTAATGGACTTGGAATCAGCGACCCAAAAACAACTAGAAAATGAGTTTTATGCTTCATGGATAGATTTTTTTAGTTTTTGGTCAATTTTGATGTGCTCCTGTCCCACTCGAGTGATGGGTACCTGATGCTAACTGCGATACTAGATTGTGTACACTGTACAGCTTTATTATAAATGATCTCTAGATATCCCATTCTTTAAAAGTACTTCTCTTGCTTCCAATAGGAAATCTCTGAGAGTAGGGTGATTCATTTTGCAGGGAAATGGCGCTAACCCAATAATAGATGACATTTGATCAGAAAATGATTTTGCAAAAAGAAAAACCAAAATCAGTCACACTGAAAAAAAGATCTGTTTGAATCAAACATATTCTTTCTTTGTTATACAGTCAAACATACATATGTTTGATTCAAACAAATTTTTTGGTTGACCAGATATTGTTGATTTAAATATATATAGTGTTTGAATGAAAGAAACCTCCTGCTTGAGTTAAAAAATTTTTTCTGTTAAATTAATTGCAGATTTTGTTCGATTTACATAAATTTTAATTTTGATTTAAAAAAGGAATTTTTTGCTTCAAATAAAATTATTTGCTTGTTTCAATATCAAACGTTTTGTTAAAGCGGATATTTCGAGAATGTTTTCTGCTACAGTAAGAGACGCCGCGATAGGTTACACAGGGCACTCTGAGAATTCAAAAACTAAAAATAAAGCCTTGAATCTTTTTAATAGGGTTCAAAATATAGCAAGAAGATAACTTATCTTCAAAATTGTCACTAAATCGCTGGGTAGGTCCCAGGTTTCGAGCAATTTTCGCAATATAAACACTTCCATTTCTCTTACAGATGTCGGAAGTTACTCGAAAATAAAACTGGCGAAGGTTTGGAATTGGTGGAAAAGCAACCCCTTTCCAGCTTGCCCAATGAAACTTCGAAATTTTCAAGGCTTCGCTTAGGTATAGCCCTTAGGTATCCCTTCTCTTACAACTTACACATTCCGAGCAAACACGCTGAAACATTCAACGATTCACCACCATTTTTAATGTCTAAAGCTAAGTCGCGCTGCAGCGCCCCGAAACTGACGCGGATGCACGAAGAACTATTATTTGTTTAAATCAAATAAATACGTTTTTTAATTTAAGTATAAGACATTTAAACAAAATTATTGCTTGACTTAATGAAATCGTTTATTTGAATCAAACAAATAGTATCAAACAAATAATTTGTTTTATTTATTGAGTTTCAATATCTTCCATATACTGAAATTAAATAAATGGTTTGTTAATTGAAATAAAGAAGGTGTGTTGAATAAAAAAATGTATTCAAATAAATCTTTTTGTTTGAATAAAAAAAATCGTTTTCTCAGTGCAATATTTAGAGCTCGCACATCGCACTTGGCAGACTGAAAAAAGTGGTAATACACAACATTAATATTTAAAAAATATGCAAAATGGTGGATATAAGAAAATTTAGATGGTAGTAATTTTTTTTCAACTCTATCAACTTTGCATATTACAACTTCTTTTAGAGTGCCAAAAGCTGCTACTCAGTAGGTAGACTGCACCCCAATTCTCAGGTCTGGTGTGACATTATTTAATGAAAATATTAAAATGGGCTGGTGTAATATTATTTATTGTAAATCGTAATAAGAATCATCGTTATTTACCACCTTGTTCCAATTCAGGGAATAGAGAAACATTTTCTCTCTATTCCCTTGGCAGTCAGAACCGCTCGACTAAATGAAATAAATGTTGATCGCTTGAGACATGGTGATAAATAATGATGATCCTTATGACAATCTAAATAATATTACAACAGCCCCTTTTAATATTTTCATTAATAAATAATATTACCCCCAACCAACGATCGTGGTTACCGAGAATCTGCTGTTCCCTCAGCAGCCTTCTTTTGTCACTTTGCCTACCCATTTTATTTTCATCATAATTCTATAAACCCACATTTCAAATGCTTTTATCCGTCTGCTTTCCTCTTTCCCTATTATAGTCCACGTTTCGCAGCCGTCCATTGCTGTACTCCATATGTAGGTTTTTAGTACTTTATTGCTATGTCTCAAATCTATATAAGATGTTTGTAACTTTTTCCTTTTGTAGAAAGGCCTTCTTTCCTTGTTCTATTTGTGAGATCACATTTTGTTTAGACTGACCGTCACTTGTGATTTTACTACCAAGGGGGCAAAATTCTTTGAATTCCTACATCCTCTTATTTCCTACCTTAATTTCAAGCATTTCTTAGTTTTTTTCTGCAAGCCATGACCCTTATTGGTTTTGCCTTTGTTTATTTCCATGTCTGATTTATTGAAAAAATGCTCGATTACATACAACGCTTTCTCTGTTTTTCTGTAAACCTAAGCACTTGGATCATTTTTCCCTCTACTTTGTCTCCTATATTATTATTTTTCTCTTTTGTTTCATTAATTGCATGGTCTAAATTTTATAGGTTGAACAGCAATGATGATAGGAAATATTCTTATCTTGCTCCCTTTTTAATACTCGATTTTGCTTCCTCATCATCAATTTTTATTACTATAGTTTGATTCCGATATAGATAACACTCCTATCTCTATATTTTAGTCCCCTTCGTTCCATATATTTTTCGAAATAGCTTGGTCCAATTGACATTATCAAATGCTTTTTCTAAATCTACGAAAGCCATGAATGCTGGTTTTCTCTTTTGCAGTCTACCTTCTGGACTTAATCTTAGAGCTAGAATTGTTTCTGTTTTTCCCCTCTTCTTTCTAAAACTAAATTGATCCTCTGCAAGTGATTCCTCTATCCCCTTTTTCTCCTTCTATTTAATAATAATATATTATTATATATAATATATTAATATTTTTTATGCATATGAGGTCATTTTTACATCAATTTTCTTCCACTTTTTTGCGCACTGTTGCAATGTTATGCTCTTTGTAAATAAATCGTCCGGTATTTTCCCCCTAGGGTGATACATTATGATCGGAGCTTCAAAATGTAAATGCGCTATCTCGGTAACGCTATCCCGAAAACGTGAACATCAATACCGACTATATACCAACTCTATACAATATGTATTTAATTATATTTAATTATAATGAAAACAATTTTTTACTTTGCAAATTAAATATGCATTTTAATCCAGTGATTGGCTGTAGTAATGTACTATAATATTCATGAATAAAATAAAAAAGAATAATTTTTAATGGAGAGGAAATATTTTTGTTACAGAAGCGAACAACAGAGATAACTGTGGATAGCACAGAACAAAATACAATATACGTCCGCATATCCGGTAAGTGATCATTGTATTTTTAACCTTTTTATCGTATACGTAGAGGAACCTCAAGTTTAAAAATTTTTTAAATTGGGTAGTAATTAGTAATTCTGCAGGCAGTTTATAACTACACTTCGAATCGCGAATGGTCAATGTAGTAGTAATCAACATAGTTTTTAACTATTTGCAACATTTTTATCGATTTTTGTTTATAAAAAGAGCTTGAGTTTTTTCTGTATATTTGCTATCTTACACTGAAAAAAATGGCTTAGTTGTCCCATCTAGACGTTTAGCTGGATTTCGCCTTCTAAGAAATATAGCTGTTTCACCTAAATTTCTAGCTGTGTTACCTAAATATCTAGCTGTTTTAGCTAAATTTTGCCATCCAGAGATTATATAGCTAATTTATCTAGATGAATTCTAGGTGGCAAAATTTAGCTAAAACAACAAAATATTTAGGTAACACAGCTATATTTTCTAATCTTAAATGTATGAATTCAAATAAATAAAATAATAAAAAACAGTTAAGCAAAGGAAGACAACGCCCGAATCCCCTTTAAACAAAATTTTCAATAAGTCGAATCCTATGAGGGAACCAAAATGTTCTCTTGATGAGATCTTCTGAAGACTAAAACCAAATTCGTGACATGCAGTTGGAAAAACTATACATTGTAAAAAAAATTTAAAAACTATTTTAATTTATTTTATACATTATTTTGTATAAAACAGATGAAAATTATAAATAATTTTTTCCGAAATGTATAATTTTAAGACAAAATGTATCTTTAGACATTTTTTTACAAATAAATAACTATATTTGTCAACTACTTAACTTTTTGACTTCTGGTTAATTGGAAAATCATTTGACATGCGTGGTGCGATCAAAGGATAAAATCCATAGATTTGACGGTGGTTTATTTCAAGGCGGGAGTGCGCACGGGATTAAATTGGATAGTTCAGTTTAGTTTAGTTTATAGGCAGGCGGAGAGCCCCAATAGGGTCTCCTGATGCTCAAGCTATAAAGCTTATTGTGCGACACCCTTAACTATTCGCTTTCAGTAGTTGATTCCATAGCTCTTGGTGAAGCCCAAGATATCAACCACTGATCCCCTTGTAATTTCCTCGGGTTCCATGAAATGGGCCCCAAGGGTTTGTTGACTGCTGCATTTTCTGTACTCTGTCGTGGGGCTGTACTCCACTTTGTGTATGCCATAGTTCAAGTAGTTATGGCCCGTAAGCATTTAAAGCACTGTCCTTAGTGCTTTCTTGCGTAATATCAGGATTTCCTTGGCTCTGTCGATCCTGCACGTATAGCCTAGGATGGTTTTCGCCATTCGGCAACCCTGTGTTTGTCCCAGAATTCCCGGTGCTTCGTGCGGATCGAGCTTTTAATGGCCATCCCGATGCAGCAAGAAGCTAGTCCCAGTACCATATGAGGGTCACGTTGTTCTTTTCTGCAAGTTGTTTTAATGCCCTTTTGTATTCCTAAACCAGCTCTGATGTCTGCTTTTTTTCCTGACCCCCTCTCCTTTGGTGCCGTCTGTGTACCCAATTTTCCATCTTTTTGCTCTTGTCAGGTGGCCCATCGCGTGAGCCGCCCCGGCGGTTATTGCCACATATAGGAGCTTTGCTTTGAGGACAGTGGAGTAGAACCATCCAAGCAGTTTTTGCCCTAGACCCCATGTAACTCCAGAGGCTCTTCTGTCCATTCAAAATGTTAAGACCAACTTCCTTCATTGGGTCTACAGATGCTTCGCCCAGTTCATTTCGCTATCTAAGATTACTCCTAGGTATTAAACTGAGTTTGAGGTGATCAGCCTCTTACTACGGAATGCAGGGGCGTTAACTTTCGATACTTTGTAATTTCCCGTAAAAATGACTAGGCTGATCTTTTCCGGATTTACCGAGAGCACTGTGCTGTCGCAGCGGAGCTCAGCGATACGCAGCGCTGACTTTGTAAGATCCATTAACGTTCAACATGAGCCCCCCTGATTAGGATTACAAAGTCATCTGCGTACCCCTGAGTAATGTGATACATATTTAGCCCACGAAGGAGGCCGTCCACTACGATGCACTACAGGAGGGGTGACAGGACACCCCCTGCGGTCATCCCCGTGGCACTACTCGCCTGACTAGGCCTTCATCCCATCTGGGTTCGAGTTGCCTCCGGCGTAGCATGCTTCCTATACAGCAGGCCTGCCCAAACTGAGGAAGCGGACTCATTTTCCAGATGGGATTTTAACCAATACCACCGACCTCTACTCATTCAACTTCACGAGAGCGATTACCCCTCAAGCCTCTGGACCCGAGAAGAGACAAGTGGTGGTGGAACTCGAACATGTGGCAAAAGAGTCAATTTCCCCAGTTTGGGCAGGGCTGCTATACAGCTTACTAGCTGGTCTGGCACGCCACGCCTTGAAGCCGCCCTCCGTTTTCAAGACCTTGTGGAACCTCGCTGTATCCGGAATGTTCTTAGATTCCTCGCAGAACCCCTCCCCCCATTCTTCTTGTTTTATGTAGGTTATTAAGTTTTTATTGTATTTATACTGAGCCATATTTTAGATGTCCCAGTCTTAAGGCAATTTATTTCTGTTTGCCCGCCTATATTGCAGGACAGACCTTGAAGATAACTAAAGCGACTACCTCTAGAAGGTTAAAACAAGCGGTTCAAATCGATCATCTCAGAGTGTCGACTTGGTCATCTCGAACCGTCGACTCAAGCGTCATAGAGAGTCGAACCGATCATCACAGAAGGCGGAATAGATCATTATAAAGGGTCGAATCATAGAGGGTCGATTTGGTCATATCGGATAGTCGGCTTGATCTCCGCGGACAGTCGACCTGGCCATATTAGGGGATCGATTTGATTATCCTACATTTTCTATATTTGTTGTCCTTTTCCTACTTATCCCACATAGCACACTTCCCGAAAAAACCTGGTCTTTTCTTGGGACTTGGTCCACGTGGCCGAAAGAAAAAGCCAGGTCTGTCCTAGGTTTAGACCTATACTTAGACCTACGTTAAAACATAGGTTCATGTCCGCCTAGATGTTTTTTATTTTTAAAAATTGAATTCATTTTCACGTATATTTGCTGAAGAATGTAATATCTTTAACAAAAAATGTATTAATTAAAGAATCCATTGCAAAATTTATAAAAATGAAATTTTATCATGCCAAAAAGTATCAATTATTTTATTTTTCCAATTTTTCTTCTATAATCTCTGAGAAAATATAAATTATTAAATTATTTATTATTCTTTGACAGCAAAGCTATC
>CAKNWT010292453.1:2104-13157 GCA_932066315.1 Andricus coriarius | reverse complement strand
ATAAAGTATGATCGATTATTAATTAAAATGTAAACATTTTTATATTACAAAAGTTTATTTTGCTTTTTCTTTTTTCATAAATAACGATCGATAAATAATTAAAATACAAAAATCTTTAAATTACAAAAAATAATGTTTTCTTTGTTTCACTTTTGGTTGAAAGTTGATCTTTTTTAGTTGGAAATTAAATTATTTGGTTGAAAATTCATGCATTTTTAAAAAATTTGATTTTTTTGGTAAGAAAGTATCCTCTTGGTTGAAAATTTAATAATTTGGTTAAAAATTTATGCATTTTGTTGAAAATTTTTTTTTAGTAAAAAATTTTTTTTTTCGTTTGTCTAAAATGCATCTTTTTGGTTGAAAATTAATCTGTTTTAGTTGAGGATTATAGAATGTTCTGGAAAATTCGTATTTTTTGGGTAAATTTACCTGTTTCTGATTAAAAATAAAAATCTTTTTGTTTGAAATATAAATAATTGATTAGTTAATTAATGGTTAAAAATCCACAATTTTTGTTAAAAATTCATCTCTTTTGTTGAAAAATTAACAGGTTGGTTGAAAATTAACTTTTTTGTTGAAAATTCAAAGATTTGGTAGAAAATTGGTCTTTTTGACTTAAAAATTGAACAAGTTGGTAGAAAATCCAACTATTGGGTAGAAACTGAATCTTTTTTCATTTCTTACAATTGAAAATTCATTTCTTTAATGAAAATTTACTATTCCATTTAAGGTTAAAAATTGATCTTTTTATATTAAAAATTAAACTATTTGCAGATAATTTATGAAAATTGTTAAAGATTTAACTATTTGGTTAAAAATTTATTCATATTGTTGAAAATTTGTAATTTTTAGAAAAAAAATATATAATTTTTGTTTGTTTAAAATGCAACTGCTTGGATGAAATTTAATCTTGTTTAGTTGAAAATTGAAGTTTTTTTTTGGAAAATTCTTATTTTTTGCTTAAATTAACCTGCTTCTGATTAAAAATTAAAACCTTTTCGGTTGAAATATCAAACATTAATTAATGAATTAATCGTTGAAAATTCATATTTCTAGTGGAAAATTCATCTCTTCAGTTGAAAAATCAACTTTTTGGTGAAAAATGGACTTTTTTAGAAAATTCCAATATTTCGAAGAAAATTTGTCTTTTTGGCTTAAAAATTGAAGAAGCTGGTAGAAACTTCAACTATTTGGTAGACAATTCACCATTTTTTATTTTTTTTTTAAATTAAATATTCATTTATTTTAATGAAAATTTAATTATTAAATTTTGCGTTCAAAATCAATCTTTTTAGTTTGAAAATTCCAATATTTTGTAGAAATGAATGAAATTTGTTTGAAATTCAACTATTTGGTTACAATTTTTTGTATTTTGTAGAAAATTTGTCCTCTTTGGTACAAAATTAATCTTCTTGGTTGAAAATTCAACTATTTTGTCGAAAATTAATCTGTTTTAGTTGAAGATTGAAGAATTTTTTGAAAAATTCTTATTTTTTGGTTAAATCAACCAGTATCTGTAAAAAACTAAAATCTTTTTGGTTAAAATATCAATCAATAATTAATTCATTAATTGTTGAAAATTTATATCTTAGGTTGAAAAATCAACTGATTGGTTAAAAATGTTTGTGTTTTGTTGAAAATGTGTCCTCTTTGGTATAAAATTAATCTTCTTTGTTGAAAATTCAACTATTTTGTTGAAAATTTATTTCGCTGAGAATTCGCCTTTTTTGGGCTTAACAATCCAACATTTTTTGTGCAATTTTTTTTCTTCATTGATTACAAAATCTTCCTTAATTGAAAATTCAACTCTCGTTGAAAATTCGTATTTTTCATTTGGAAATTCACCTTTTATGGTGGAATTTTTATATTTTTTGTTTAAAAATGCAACTGCTTGGTTGAAAATAAATCTCTTTTGGTTGACGTTTCAACTATTTTGGGAAGAGGTTCAAAACTTACGGAGCCTCACAAAGCGGGTTACGTGGTTCAAAGTTTCAGAGAAAAACTTTACGTAATTTGTGCACGGACACTTAGGGAGGTTGAGCCAGCGGATGTGAAGTTGTGTAGGTAATCAAACGGCCATTGAAGGGGGTTTCATCGGGCATTGGGGAAGGTTGGACGGACATTTAGGGAGGTAGGGTAGGCAGCTAAGAACGTAGCGGACATTTGAGGAGGTTAGTTAGGAAGTTATGAAAGTAACGGGAATTAAGGAGGTTGCTTAGGCATTTAGCAAGGCAGCAGGCATTTTGGGAGGTGGTGGGCATTTAGGGAGGTTAGGCGAGCAGTTAAGAGGGTAGAAGGCATTTGGTGATGTTGCTTAGGCAGCTGGGAATGTATCGGACATTTAAGGAGGTATGAGAGGCAGTTGGAAACATAGTGGACATTTGGGGAGGCTGGTTAGGCATTTAGGAAGGTAGAAATAATTGCAAAAGGTTGGGCGGACATTTAGGGAGGTCGATCAGGAATCTAGAGATGGTCTCGATTCCTGAAACAGGAGCGACGACGGTACTGATGTTTTTTCTATAATATATGTGTGTGTATATACCGCCTCTTCAAGCTGACGTGGAGCACGTGCTCCCCATTAGGAAAGCATCAAAAACGTCAAGCTGCCAGCATGAATTTCCTTGACGGCTCACTAATCGAATCTGATCTGGGTTGAAAGCTTCATTTTTACAGTCACGCGAAATATCACGCTTCAAAATACGAGCCAGAAATTTTCCTCTTAATGGATGCGGCGCATGAGATTGATTAGAAAGGACTGCATTTCAGGATAATTTATTTTTTGTAAAGTTGGAAGTGTTATTTATGAAAATATTAAACGTATTTGACTGGAACTGTTCTATTCAAGGCAATGTTTTTCCTATATTTTGTCAAAATATAATTTACTTCCAATCTTTTAGGAAACGCTTTTTTTATCCTAGTCTATTTCTAGTCTATCAGAGTCTATCTATTGCAGTCTATCTCTCTTCTGTTCACGTCAGTCTTCTTTCTGCTTCTTTGAATATAATACTTAGCTTATCTTCTTCAATCTCCTATTTTCTATTCCAGTCCATCATTTTAGATCTTAGCTTATCTTTCTCAATCCCTAATTTTACCCCAAATTCTAGCTCTCTTTTATCCGCGTAAATCTTTTTCTATTCTTGGACAATGCAATTCTTAGCATATATTTATCATTCCCTAATTTTTTCTTAGAGTCTGTTTCTCTTTTATCTACGTGAATCTTTATCTGTTTCTCGTCAAAATGCTTTTCAGCTTATCATCTTCAATGCCCCATTTAATATCAGAGTTTTTCTCACTTTAACCCTTGTAAATCTTATTCTATTCTTTGTCAATATAATTCTTAGCTTATCAATTAAAATATCCTATTTTCTGTCCAAGTCTATTATTTTCTATCCAAGTCTATTATTTTCTATCAAAGTCTATTATTTTCTATCCACTTAATTATTTTTTTATCTATTTGTCAATATAATTCTGGTACTATCTTTTTCAAAACCTAGTTCTATTTTGAAGACCATATCTTTTCTATCCATGTGAATCCTTTTGTAGACATTGTCAATATCATTTTAGGCTTATTATCTTCAATTTTTTGCTCTTTTCTATCCGAGTCTATCTCTCTTATATCCACGTAAATCTTTTTCTATTCTTTGTCTATAAAATTCTTGGCTTATCATCTTCAATCTCCTATTTTCTATGCCAGTCTATCATTTGATATCCATCCAAATATTTGTCTATAGCTTTGTGAATATAGTTCTTAGACTATATTTTTCAATACCTAGTTTAAACTCTAAGTTCACCTCTCTTCTATCTACGTAAATCTTTTTTTATATTTGTCGATATAATTCCTGGCTTATCATCTTCACTCCGTCACTTTCTATCTCAGTCTATCATTTTATATCCACCTCAATACTTTTCTACCTCTGCGTCAATATAATTATTGGCCCATCTTTTTCATTACCCAAGTTCATCTCCAAGTTTCTCTCGCTTCTACTCATGTTAATCTTTCTCCATTCTTGGTCAATATAACTCTTGAATTATAATTTTCAATTTCAGTCTATTATTTTCTTTCCATCTAATTATTTTTCTATCTCTTTCTCAATATAATTGTTAGTCTATTTTGCTCAGTCCCTTGTATTTCATCTTAATTTATCTAAATTTTCATCCATTCTTTGTCAGTATAACTCTTGACTGATAATTTTTAATCCCAGTCTATTATATTCTTTATATCTAATTATTTGTCTATCTCCTTCTCAATATAATTCTTAGTCTATCTTGCTCAATCCCTTGTATTCCATCACGATTTATCTAAATCTTTTTGTATTTTTTGTCAGTATACCAGTTGACTTATAATTTTCAATGCCAGTCTATTATTTTCTTTCCATCTAATTATTTTTCTATCTCTTTCTCAATATAATTCTTAGTCTATTTTGCTCAGTCCCTTGTATTTCATCTTAATTTATCTAAATTTTCATCCATTCTTTGTCAGTATAACTCTTGACTGATAATTTTTAATCCCAGTCTATTATATTCTTTCAATCTAATTATTTGTCTATCTCCTTCTCAATATAATTCTTAGTCTATCTTGCTCAATCCCTTGTATTCCATCACGATTTATCTAAATGCTTTTCTATTTTTTGTCAGTATACCAGTTGACTTATAATTTTCAATGCCAGTCTATTAGTTTCTTTCCATCTAATTATTTTTCTATCTCTTTCTCAATATAATTCTGAGTCTACCTTGCTCAATCCCTTGTGTATATCTTTGACATTATAATTTTTTGACTATCCTTTTCAATCCCTATTGTCCTCTTTGAGTCTATCTGTCTTCCTTCTACGTACATATTTTTCTTTTCTTTATTAATAAAGTTATGGGCTTATCACATTCCATTCCATATTTTCTATCACAGTCTATCATTTGATATCCACATAAATATGTTTCTATATCCTTGTCAATATAGTTGTTTAATCTCCGAGTCTATCTCTCTTCTGTCCACCTGAATCTGCTTTAATCTTTGTCAATATAATTCTTGGATTATCATCCTCAATCCCCTATTTTCTATCCCAGTCTATTATCTTTTATCCACCTCAACAGTTGTGTACATCTTTGTCACTTTAATTCTTGGACTAGTCTTTTCAATCTCTATTGTTCTGTTCAAGTCTATCTCTATTTTATCTACGTAAATCTGTTGTAATCTTTGTCCATATAATACTTGGCTTAGCATCTTCAATTCCCTATTTGTTATCCCAATCTGTTATTTTCCACCCACCTCAATATTTTTGTATATTTTTGGCATTATAATTCTTGTACTATTTTTTTCAATCCCTATTATTTTCTCCGAGTCTATCCCTCTTTTATCCACGTAAATATTTTCCTTTCTTTATTAATAAAGTTATTGACTTATGATATTCAATCCCATATTTAATATTTCAGTCTATCATTTGATATCTATACAAATATGTTTCTATCTCCTTGTCAATATAGTTGTTGGACTATCCTTTTCAATCCCTATTTTTTATCTTAGTCTATAATTTGATATCTTTCTTATTATGTTCATATCTCTTGTCAATATAATTCTGAGACTATTCTTTTCAATCCTTAGTTTTATCGCCAAGTCTATCTCTCTTCTATCCACCTAAATCTGCTTTAATTTTTGTCAATATCATTATTGATTTATTATCCTTAATCCCCTATTTTCTATCCCAGTCAATTATTTTGTATCCACCTCATTATTTGTGTATATCTTTGTCATTATAATACTTAAACTATCCTTTCCAATCCCCATACTTTTCTTTAAGTTTATCTCTATTTCATCCATGTAAGTCTGTTTTATCTTTGTCCATATAATACTTGGCTTACCACCTACACTTCGTCATTTTCTATCCCAGTCTATTGTTTTCTATCCAACTCAATATTTTTGTATATCTTTGTCAATTTAATTCTTGGACTATCCTTTTCAATACCTATTTTTCTCTTTAATTATATCTCTTTTTTATCTACGTAAATCTTTTTGAATCTTTGTCCATATAATTCTTGGTGTAGAATCCTCAATTTTCTATTTTCTTTCCCAGTCTATTATTTTCTATCCACCTCAATAGTTTTTTATATCTTTGTCACTTTAATTCATGGACTATCCTTTTCAATCTCTATTGTTCTCTTCAAGTCTATCTCTATTTTACGTATGTAAATCTGTTGTAATCTTTGTCCATATAATACTTGGCTTGGCATCTAAAATTCCCTATTTTGTATCCCAATATATTATTTTCTATCCGAATCAATATTTTTGTATATCTTTGACATTATAATTCTTGAACTATTTTTTCCAATCCCTATTGGTTTCTTCCAGTCTATCCCTCTTCTATCTACGTAAATGCTTTTCTTTACTTTATTAATTAAGTTATTGACTTATCATATTCAATCTCAAGTTTTCTATCATTTGTCTATCATTTGATATCTACAAAAATATGTTCCTATCTCCTTATCAATATAGTTGTTGGACTATCATTTCCAATCCTCTATTCTTTATCCCAGTCTATAATTTAATATCTTTCTCATTATGTTTCTATCTCTTGTCAATATAATTCTGGTTCTATTCTTTTTAATCCTTAGTTGTATCTCTAAGTCTATCGCTCTTCTATTCACCTACATCTGCTTTAATCTTTGCCAATATAATTCTTGGCTTATCATCCTTAATCTCCTACTTTCTATCACAGTCAATTATTTTCTATCCACCTCAATATTTTTGTATATCTTTGTCACTCTAATTCTTGGACTATCATTTTCAATCCCTATTGCTTTCTTCAAGTCTATTTCTTTTTTATGTACGTAAATCTGTCTATGTCTTTGTCCATATCATTCTTGGCGTAGCATCCTCAATCCCCTATTTTCTATCCCAGTCTATGATTTTCTATACACCTCAATATTATTGTATATTTTTGACATTATGATTCTTGTACTATTTTTTCGAATCCCTATTTGTTTCTTGGAGTCTATCCCTCTTTTATCCACGACAAATATATTTTTTTATTAATAAAATTATTGGCTTATCATATTCAATCCCATGTATTCTATCCCAGTCTATCATTTGATATCTACAAAAATCAGTTTCTATATCCTTGTCAATATAGTTTTTGGACTATCCTGTTCAATTGTTTATTTGCTATCCCAGTCTATAATTTGATATGTTCCTCATAATTTTTAGATCTGTTGTTAATATAATTGTGGGACTTGCCTTTTCAATTTTTAGTTTTATCTAGGAATCTATCTCTTTTCTATCCACCCAAGTCGGCTTTAATCTTTGTCAATATAATTCTTGGCTTATCGTGCTCAATCCACTATTCTCTATCCCAGTCAATTATTTTCTATCCACCTCAATATTTTTGTATATCTTTGACCCTATTAGATTCTTCGAGTCTATCCTCCTTCTATCCACGTAATTTTTTTTCTCTATTAACAAAATTATTGGCTCATCATATTTAATCCCATATTTTCTATCCCAGTCTATCATTTGATATCTACAAAAATATATTTCTATCTCCTTTTCAATATAGTTTTTGTACTATGCTTTTCAATTTTCTATCCCAGTCTATAATTTGATATCATCCTCATAATTTTTCTATCTACTGTTAATATAATTATGGGACTTGCCTTTTCAATCCTCAGTTTTATCTCCGACTCTGCCTCTCTTCTATCCACCTAAATCTGCTTTAATCTTTGTCAATATAATTCTTGGCTTATCATCCTCAATCCCCCATTTTCTATCCCAGTCTATTATTTTCTATCGTCGTCAATATTTTTGTATATCTGTATCAATTTAATTCTTAGACTATCCTTTTTAATCCCTATTGTTCTCTTCAAGTCTATCACTTTTTTATCTGCGTAAATCTGTTGAAATCTTTGTCCATATAATTCTTGGCGTAGCATCCTCAATCCCTATTTTCTATCCCAGTCTATAATTTTCTATACACCTAATAATTTTTCTGCCTTTTCTTCTGTACAATTCTATGAATATCGTTTTCAATCTCTAATTTTATTTTCCAGTCTATCTTTCGTCTATCTTTGTAAATCTTTTTTTATTTTTGTCAATATAGTTCTTGGCTGATCATCCTCAACCACCTATTTCTTATCCCAGTCTAGCAGTTTCCATTCACTAAAATCTTTGTCTACTCTTTTTCAATACAATTCTCAGCTTATTATCTTCAATTTTCTATTGTCCGTCTAATTTTAAGTTTATATCAAAGTTTTTCTTATTTTTATCAATATTATGTAATTCTTAGCTTATATTGTGCAATTCATTATCTTGCATCAATTGTTTTCTACCGAAGTCTATTATTTTCTATCCACTTAATTATTTTGCTATCTCTTTGTCAAAATAATTCCAGTCCTTTGTTTTTAATCCCTAATCTTATTACCGAGTATATCTCTTTTCTATCCACGTAAATCTTTTTATACTCTTCGTCAAAATAATTCTTGGTTTCTCTTCTTCAACCCCTTATTTTGTATCCCAGTCTATTAGTATCTATCCAGTTCATTAATTTTCTACCTATTTCTCCATATAATTCTTAATAGAAATCTGTATTATCATCGGAGATAGTAACGGATCGACCATGAGAGAAATCATTTCACACATACTGTGAAAATGGAAATCTACAATATCGATCAAAGTTATATCATCTAATACAGAAAATATTTTAACGTCATCTCAGACTAGATGGAGCTATAAATAAAATTTTTTTGAAATTAAATTTATTCATAAAAAAGGGCTACTCTTTTCACTCCACTGGGATTCGAACACCAGGTCAACTGATTTCCGTTCAGCTGCTCTAATGACTAAGCTACACAGAGATCAGAGGAAGAATCCTTTTTCTGAAACAAGCTTTATTTTGCAAGATGTTATATACAAATCAATTTTTAATAGAAAAAGTATTCTTTCTCTAATCTCTCTGTAGCTTAGTGGTTAGAGCACCTGACCGGAAATCAGTTGACCTGGTGTTCGAATCCCCGTGGAGTGAAAGGAGTAGATCTTTTTTCTGAATAAATTTAATTTCAATATAATTCTTGGTCTATCTTCTTCAATCCCTTATTTCCCATCCTAGTTTGTCTATATATCTTTATTCCCACCTTTCTAAAAATTTAAATCCACGCCTATCTTTTATATCCACTCTTATCTATTCAAGCCTTTTTCTCGTTTTTTTCACTTCAATCTTTCTCCATCCTATTATTCACATAATTCTACTTCTAAAAAAATAGCAATTTGAATTGGTATTCAAAATTCGTAGTAACAATTTGGAATATCTGAACAAATAACAATCATTCAAACAGAAATATTTACGCTTAGATAGGCGAGTGATAGACTCAGATATAATAAGATTCACACGAATATTTTTCTGGTCCTAAAATATCTTATAAAACTAAAAACGTGTGGATTATTTTCCGAGAAGGGAAAGCAGAGAAAGGTTCAAGCTTTTCATATACTACAAGAAAAGGTGCGGCAGGATGGAATATTCTTGAAGACTTGTTCTTGACGAATGAGTCTTTTTTCATTCGTTGTCTAGATGACCCTTGGGGCATTCACCCTGGTTTTGCTCTGCTTACTCTCAGTCTTCATTCCTGAGGGCCAATTTGACTTTGAGTCGTGGTACTGAGTACTGAGGGCAATGCCACTTATTTAATTTTTAACTATGTATGACCCCATCCAAATCCAAGGTTGGTTGTCCGAATCTTGAATTATTTCGTGGCTTTTCAATTTAGAACAAGTACTTTCACAACTGCAACTTCAACTGTTTCCAGCCCTATATTTTTACGTTAGGTCAGCATTAAAAAAAAAGAATTTCCCCTCGGGGACAAAATGGTCTCAAAACAGGGGAAATAGGGTGATTTTTCCCCTGCTTTAGGAACATTTTGTCCCCAAAGAGACAAAGGGTTTTGTTGAAAATAGAATATATTTCTACTTTAGATCTTAGGAATATATTCATATCAGATTCATTATTGTACCAATACATTCATTTTCTGTTGAAGAATTTATTCCCCTATTGGCCCCCTAATTTCGTGAATAGGGTGATTATTCACGAAATTAGTAGGACAATGGGGGAATAAGTTCTTAAAAAGGAAATGAATTTATCGCTATAATAATTAATTTGATATGATTATATTCCTAAGATCTCAAGTCGAAATATATTCCATTTTCCACAAAAAAGTTTAATTTTTAAACAAAAAAAATGTTGATTTTCTATTTAAAGACATTGATTTTCAACCCAAAAAGACGAATTTTCGACAATAAAAAAATAATGTTTAGACGAGTGTTCCACAAAATAGTTAAATTTTTAACCTAGAAAGATGAATTCTTAACTAAATTGTTGAATTTTCAAACAAAAAATATTAAAACTCAATGGAAAACAATTGCATTCTCCAACAAATAGTTGAATTCTTGAACCAAAAAAAAGTTTCTCAGAGGAGAGTTGAATTTATATCCAACCAGAAAAGCTACATTTTAAACAAAAATTTATTTTTAACCTAGAAAGATGACTTTTTTGCCAAAAGACGAACGTTTAACAAATAAATGTCAAACAAACAAAAAAAAAGAATTTTCAGCCACTTTAATGCATAAAAAACGACGAACTTTTAACAAAATAGTTGAAACCTCAAACTAAAAAATGAATTTTCAACAACAAGATTAATTTTCTACCCGAAAAGGTAAGATTTCAACAAAAGACATAAATTTTATACTAAATAGAGGAATACAAAGGATTAATTATCAACCAAAAATGGAATAGTTGAATTCTGAGATGAAAAAATTAATTTTTAACCAAAATGAAATCAATTTTTAACAAAATGGTTAAATTTTTAACAAATCAGGTGAATCTTAAAAAAGTGTTTTTTAACACAGCAGTTAAATTATGGGGAAAAAAAAATAATAATTTTCCACCAAGAAGATTAATGTTTTAACCGAGGACAAATTTTCAACGAAATACATGAATTTACAACAAAACAGTTGAATCTTGAAGCCAAAAAGATATCTACAAAATAGTTGAATTTACAGCCCTAAAATGATATTTTTAAAGAA